>JAJMYN010000005.1:0-215401 GCA_023087525.1 Lasiodiplodia sp. KE8368 | reverse complement strand
GGACCCCCCCCCCCCCCCCCCCCCCCCCCCCCCCCCCCCCCCCCCCCCCCCCCCCCCCCCCTTGAAGGAACATCCGGATGGAGATTTAGGGTTTAAAATTGTACAAGCGCGTCCGGACAGCGGGCTCAAACACCTACATTTGTTATAAATTGAGATAGAGCAACGGAATGATATTTGGACCGTTTCCCTCTCCTTTTATTCTTCAGATCCAACTCTTGTCGCAGATTCTCAGAGAGGATTCAAGAATACGGTGCGGGTATCCGCAGCTGAAGCCTCAGCGCTATAAATTGAGAACGAAGTTCACGAACTCAAGGCAACGCGAGGAACGATCTTAGTGTTGACGGTTTAAGTAGTCAACGGATGAAGATGTAATAGCCATCACGTAAGGCCTAAAGCCAGACCGAGATAAACACAGGAGTCAACAAGACACTGAAGTAACACACCAGCACCCAGAGTCACCAAGCAACCACGATTTATCCAAGGAAATCAAATTCAACTAAAACTAAACCATCACAGCAAACCAAAAAAAAACTAGAGATGTTCCAGAATCGAAAAATTAAACCACTCATCCAAAACAAAGAAAAAACAACAGTCATGACCACGGACTAGTACAGTGAGTTAATCCTTATTACTCCCCCTCCATCCCTCCCCCCAAATTCCCCCTACCTACGCCGGAATCAAATTCGGCAACCGACTAATAATCGGCAACTGAATCCCCAACGCATTGATCAGCCCCAGCCAAGCCGGCGGGTACGGCACCAGCCTATTCGCAATATGCAGACCATCAGCCAAGCACGCAACCAGCTGTCCGCCGGGCAACAAGCCCTGAATGGCGCCCGTGCGCGGATCGAGGAAACCGCCGTTGACGCTGACGACCGTGTTCGCGTAGAAGACGTAGTTGTACACCTGGCCGTAGACGGTGCCGGCGGCGATGATGGACGGCACGGACGGCACGGCGGGCAGGGTGCGCGAGGGGACGAGCGACGACGCTGCGGCGCTCGGGGCGCTGAGGCCGCCGGCGCTCGGGGCCGTGACGCTGGGGGCGCCGACGCTGGGGAGGTTGAGACCCGGGGAGGAGGCGGAGGCGGGGGGGACGCTGACGGATAGCGGGCCGTTGCCGAGAGAGCCTGCGCTGGGGCGGCTGGCGCTGGGGACGGCGCCGGATGGAACGGCTCCTGATGGTACAGCCCCAGATGGTAGAGCTCCAGATGGTAGAGCACCGGATGGTAGACCAGGAGTCGGTAGTCCAAGGCCAGGCAGACTGGCGCTCAAGCCGAGGTTGAGGTTGACGCTCAGAGACGGGTTCAAAGATGGCAGACCCGGCGATGGCAAGCCCGGCGAGGGGAGAGCACCCGATGGTACAGCACCCGATGGTACAGCACCCGAAGGAACAGCTCCAGAAGGAACAGCTCCTGAAGGTAGAGCACCTGACGGCAGAGCACCAGAAGGAACAGCTCCAGACGGCACAGCTCCAGACGGCAAACCACCAGACGGCAGAGCGCCCGACGGCACAGCACCCGACAAAACACGCGTAGGCAAACCACCAGACGGCCCAGCCCCTGAAGGTAGAATACCAGACGGCCCAGCCCCTGAAGGTAGAATACCAGACGGCCCAGCACCCGAAGGTAGAACACCAGACGGCCCAGCGCCCGACGGCAACGCCCCCGAAGGAACCGCACCACTCGGCACACCACCACTCGGCGCCCCCACCCCCGGCGCCGTCGGCGTCGGCACAGCCCCACCAGGCAGCCCGTTCAAAAAATTCGGCAGTCCGCTAGCCAGCGGCCCAGCAAGTCTGCTCAGCGCCGGCGCAACCAGCTGCAGCTGCGACTGAACCGACGGCAGCGCGGAGGACGGCAGCGCCCCCAACGCGGAATTCAGGGCGGCCGGGTTGGTCGAGAGCTGCGGGATGGCGTTGGCGATGTTGGAGGGCAGGGCGGGGAGGACCGAGTTCAGTGGGAGACCGCTGGGAGCGCCAGGAAGGCCGGGGAGACCGCCGCTGGGGAGACTAGGGGCGCCGGTGATGCCGGGGAGGCCAGGGGCGGTGGGAGCGAGGCCGGAGAGGGCGTTGTCGATCTGGCTGAGCTGCGAGAGGACGGAGGGCTGTATGCCGGAGGGAAGGGCGTCGATGGCGGAGGAGAGCGCCGGCGCGGGGTTGGATGGGTTGGCGGAGAGGGCGCTGGCGACGTTCGAGGGGAGGTCGTCGATCAGGGAGTTGACGGCGTTGCTGGGTAGAGCACCTGAGGGGGCACCAGCAGAGGGCAGACCTGGCGATGGTGCACCGCCCGTTGGCGGAGCGGGAAGACCGAACGGAGGAGTACCGGTGGGCAGGCCGCTGAAAATGGGAGCCAGCTCGGAGAGGACCGAAGGCAAGGCGCTGCTCGGCAGGGCGCCGAGGACCGACGAGAGAGGCGCCACGTCCGACGGGAGCTCGCCCAGCGCGCTGGCAACGTTCGAGGGGACGTTGTTGGCAATGGAGCTGAGCACGTCACTAGGAAGTGGCCCAATGGAGGGGAAACCAGCTGATGGTAGGCCAGGCGAAGGGAGGAGTCCAGGAGAGGACGGGCCGGAGGCAGAAGTTGGGCCAGCAGAAGGGAGGCCAGCAGAAGGCAGGCCAGCAGAAGGCGCGCTGGGAGCGTTAGTAGGAAGTCCGCTCAGAACGGGAGCCAAGTTGGAAAGCACCGGAGGTAGCTCTGCGCTGGGCAGAGCCGCGAGAGCCGACGAGAGCGGCGCCGCGTTGGTCGGGAGTTCGTCCAGGGCGCTGACGATGTTGGATGGCAGGTTGTCGAGAATGCTGCTGGGCAAACCAGACGGTAGACCAGGAGCACCGCTGGGAAGGCCGGTCAAGGCAGGGCCCAATTCAGAAAGCACCGATGGGACTTCATTGCTCGGGAGAGCACCAAGCGCCGATGAGAGCGCACCAGGGTTGGTGGGCAGGTCCGACAGAGCATCGACGACATTTGAAGGAAGATCGTCGAGGACGTTGCTTGGCAAAGGCAAACCAGAAGGAAGGCCAGACGGGCCACCAGGAAGACCAGAGGGCCCACCAGGAAGACCGGAAGGAACACCGGTAAGGATGGGTCCCAAATCCGAGAGAATTGATGGGACCTCGTTGCTGGGGAGAGCGCCGAGAACTGACGAAAGCGCGCCAGGATTGGTGGGCAGATCTGAGAGAGCATCCACGACATTCGAAGGCAGATTGTCAAGGACGTCACTAGGCAGAGCAGGAAGGCCACTGGGGAGACCAGGACCCGGAAGACCACTCGGGCCGCCACTCGGGAGACCAGTCAAAACAGGGCCCAGCTCTGAGAGGATCGACGGCACTTCGTTGGTCGGAAGGCCTGCGAGAGCCGAAGAAAGCGCGCCGGCATTGGTTGGTAGTTCAGAAAGTGCGTTCGCCACGTCCGACGGCAGACCGTCGAGCACGTCGCTAGGCAGAGCAGGGAGACCGGACGGCAGACCAGGTGCTGGAAGGCCAGAGCCAAGAGCAGAGGGCAGGCCAGTCAGAGCAGGCGCCAACTCCGAGAGAACTGACGGCAGTTCATTCGTTGGCAGCGCCCCGAGAGCTGAGTTGAGCGGCCCAGCATTAGTCGGCAACTCCGACAGCGCGTCAACAACATCCGTGGGCAGACTATCGAGAACGTTGCTCGGCAGAGCGATTGGAGGCAGCCCGGAAAGACCCGACGGGAGACCAGACGCGCCAGGTCCACCAGGTCCACTAGGCAACCCAGAAGCGCCGGGAAGGCCAGGAATACCCCCGGAAGGCAGGAAAGGTGCCAAATCCGAAAGCACTGCGGGTACTTCATTGGTTGGAAGAGCCGAGAGGGCTGAAGGCAGACCCGCGGGGTTGGTAAGTACATCAGCAATATCTGACGGCAAGCCACTGAGAACATCAGCTGGCACAGAGATAGGAGGCAGTATACCACTAGGACCACCGGGAAGACCGCTAGGACCGCTGGGAAGACCACTGGGGCCGCCAGGAAGACCGGGAAGGCCGGAAGGCAAAAGCGATCCCAACTCGGAAAGGACTGAAGGCACCTCGTTGGTTGGGAGGGCAGCGAGAGCTGAAGTGAGTGCTGCAGCGTTTGAGGGAAGGTCCGATAGCGCGTCGACAATGTTCGTTGGCAGATTATCAATAACGTCGCTCGGCAGAGAAATCGGAGGAATGCCAGCAGATGGCAAGCCTGGAAGCCCAGAAACACCAGGAACACCGCTAGGGAAAGCTGGTGCCAGCTCAGAGAGAACTGACGGCAGTACTTCAGACGGGAGAGCTTCGAGGGCCGAAGGAAGTGCGGCAGCATTCGATGGTAACTCCGATAGTGCATTGGCAATATCCGTCGGGAGGTCAGGAAGAATTGAATTAAGCACGTTGCTGGGCACAGGAAGGACAGATGGCAGGCCAGGAGCACCGGGAGCACCCGGTCCGCCGGTTGGTAGACCACTGAGTGGTAGGCCGCTGAGTGGTGCCAATTCAGACAGCACTGAAGGAAGTTCGTTGGTAGGAAGAGCCGCGAGAGCCGAAGGAAGAGCTCCAGGGTTAGTCGGCAACTCCGATAATGCGTTAGCAATGTTGGATGGGAGATCAGGGATGATAGACTCGAGGACATCGCTCGGCAAAGCAATCGGAGGAATGCCGCTGGTGGGGAGGCCACTGAGAACCGGTGCCAATTCAGAAAGAACAGAGGGTAGCTCGTTGGTCGGCAGAGCCGAGAGGGCGGAAGGAAGCGCTGCGGGATTCGATAGTGCCTCGGCAATGTTCGATGGAACATTATCAATGATGGAATTCAGGACGTTGCTCGGTAAAGCGGAAGGGAGACCCAAAGGCGGCGCCGTAGGGCCTCCAGGTGTTGGAAGGCCGGGCGAACCACCCGACGGAGCAGCACCAGACGGTAGGCCAGCTGAAGGTACGCCGGGGTTTCCCAACTGCGATGCCAAATTGGCAAGGCCACTGGGAACGAGCGCCGAGGGTACGTTTGTGAGCGCGGATGCGAGGGCGGCAGGGTTGGTCGAAAGCTGGCTCTGCAGGTTTGAGAGAACAGACGGCGCAACATTGCTCGGGAGGAGAGGGCCAAGCTGCGAAAGAGCCGATGGGATGGCTCCAGCAGGCAGAGAACCAGCGGGGGCACTCGCCCCAGATGCCGGATTTGATGCACGGGCAGAACTCGGGAGGCCGAGACCAGGTAGTCCGCCAGTGGGCGCGCTGGCAGCGGGAGTCGTGCTCGGGATTAGAGCCGGATTGCTTGCAATGGCGCTCGACAAGGCCTGGTTCAACTGGCGTGCGATAGATTGCGCATCCGAAGGCAGCTGCGAAATGATTTGGGGGAGGGATGGGCAAAGCGTGCCAAGAGGATTCGCAGCACCAAGCTGACGAGGAAAGATCTCGGCAGCACGGGCTTGCGCTTCTTTAAAGACAGGATAGTCCTCGGGACATGTCGGTGCAGTCGTTGCTTGCCGGATAAGGGTGGCCAGAATGGCCAAGAGAACCTTTCTTGGGAGATGCATGGCTGTTGTTTTGTAATGAGCGGATGTAGGATACAAAGAGTGAAAACGAGAGAAAGGAAGCAGTGGCTAAGCAAAGCACTGCTCAGCTTCTGCTTTCTCCCTCTTCGACTGGCTTTTCCAGACTTCTTGTAATGAGAGACTGAAGCGTCGAGGCAGATGGACGGAATCAAACAGCTTCTCCGGGGGCACCTGCGGCAATTTAGATGCACGAGCAGGTCCACAAGGAAAGGAAGCGGAAGCTGCAGAAGCGTTACATTCTCAAAAGATCGGCTCGGAATGTCCGCGGCTATAAGTTGTTCCAAACTGGCTTGCGATGCATTTCCCTAAGAATGCGATCTGGCGGGGGAACGGGATGCCTTCCGGGTGGATTCGCCCTTTTCGGGATGTGCTACGAGGGAAGCTGGTGTCTTCAGAGTCGCTCAAGCCCAGAGACACATTCTCGGTCAGGAGCTTGCCAATGTCCTCATACAGCAATCGCCAAGGTTGGTCTTCACGACATTGCATCTTTGCGCCTCAGATTGTTGGACTCCATGCCTCTTGAAAGGAGCATTGAGTTCTGTTCGTGCGGCAATTGACTGTGCGATCGGCTGCACTGACGGATTGCCCCGATAGAAGATGTTGCAATGGCATGGCGTGCATTTTTGAGGAAGTTTTGGGATTGTTCTCATCTCGCTTACCTGATCCGCGACGAATCACCAGTGTGGCGACTCATTACTGTGGCGCTGCCTTGGTATGTCTCCTGTCCCATGAGGATGTCATGGCAGAGATTGGAACCAAGGGGGATGAGACGATGTGAGATGCTACGTGAGCTGACCGTGCTCAGGCGGGCAAACCGATGCTCCAGGGCTCTGGGTCTTTGGTGTAACAGGCTGCTGTTCTGATTCTCGAGTCTTGGTGAAGTATGGTGTGCACAGTCTTCGGCCGAGGAAAACACGCAAGGGATTATTGCGAGTTTGGACAGCGCGTCTCGAGTGTCTTTCTTGAAACCAAATCCCGGCGGCGATCAGGAACGAGACTCGTAGCGGGCGATTCTCGCTTCGAAAGCTTAGCCTGTGCAGTTGGGTACCGATAGGCGGAGGAATTTACCGAGTGTTACACAAAGTGGTGGCAGAAGCGATCCTCCCGGGAACACGTGGGTGTTGTCGTTTTCAAGATCTTCAGAGCAATATCAGAGAAATCTCGTCCGGTATTGTTGTAGGTGTCTTGAATACGCTTAGCCTGAACTAGTCTGGTCTGTACCATCAGAGTTTCAGTACCATTTTCAGACAATTCACGTGCCGAATGAGCGTGGACACCGTAAATGTGAGGCGGATGGATGGTGCTTCGGGTAGCGGCAGCGGAGTTGCCGTTAAGGCCCGAGCCTTATTGTCTGAAATGGCGGGGATTCGAACTTTAAATCGACACACTAAGATAAAGGTTTAAGCTTCACGATTGATCTCCCGGAATGAGGTTGCTTGGAACCCGGCCAAGGTCTCAGACAAGGCTCAGCCGTACCACAGATAAGCCAACTTTACTTTGACGACAGACTATGATTTCTTCGATAACGCAGTCATGGCTGATCCCAAAGCAGTATGAGGTGCCGTATGTCTCAGGAGCTGTGATGCTCGATAGAATAGCTGGAGAAATGGCGCGCAGGCCAGTGTCATGATGCAGTCCACCGTTGTTCTACCCGACTTTCGGCTCGTTGATGGAAATCGGACTGCATTTTAGCTTGCGAAGTGCTTGTCATGGAGGTGCTTTAGCCGGCGCTCGATCGTAGCGAAGCGTCGTCGTCATGGTGGTCGAGGTCGAAGATCATAATCGACGCCGCCAACCACTTCGGGATAACTTGGCGAGAGACAACCCAGCGTCGTACGGATGATGCGCGAGGTGGCTGAGCAGGATATTGATGGCAAGGAATGGTGTTGAGGCAAGTCCGGCCGGCTCAAGCGCGGACGCTAATGCACGTGACGTGATTTGTCAGACGGGGCGCCTTCTTCCGCGTTCCTGACGCGCCCTCGCAGCAATTTTTCATCAACACTCCAAACAATCATTGATCGCTGCTTCGCCATCATTCTCCCTGCGCTGGAATTCCTCAAACGGCAACAGGCTGCAGGCAAAAGAGCAAGGGGCGCGTAACATTCGAAATTCGACCATTCTTCGCTTGCTGTCAACTCTGACCAAGATGCGGCGCTTCAGTCAAGGACTCGGGCCTAGCATGTAGGCAAGTGCAGCCTGGTTCGAGCTCGAAAGCAATGGTATGTTGGCGGTCACCGGCCGGGGCGACCTCTGGTGGCAATTGTCCTGGCCCTTGACATCCACGACCATTATCGCCTCCTATATGCGGAACGCCGCGGCGATTGTTACGAACAGATCAGCGTCAATAGACAAGAAGCCCAAGCCTAGCGGCGTCGTAAGCTCTTCCTGTACTTTCCCAAACAGGCAAACGGCCACTCGACCCCTCGCCGGGATCGTACCGTATACGACACCCCGGGAGCAACTTTAGCGGGATGCTTCAAAAGTGGAACCGCACTTGCTCCTGGCGCAGCCGGCCAGTTTCAATGCCCGCGGCTACGACTCGTGCGTGAAGAATTTCCGGCGGAGGCACCCCTGCAGCGTGGGGACCTGAAGTGATCCTCGCCGCTTGAGTATCCCTTCTTGGGTACACCTCCTCCGTTGGGGGGAACGTCCCTTCACATGCGCTTCGCCTTCGCATTGAGCCGAACTGCAAGCATCCCTGGAGATCTGGATTCTGCTCCACCATGCCCCGCTATTATACCATCCCCGACTCCTGCAGGCGCGGGGGGGCCAACGGCCCAACTCCCATTCGATGCAATCACCAACGGGGGCCCCTTCGCCTGCACAGCAGTCCTTCGCGGACCCCGTCTCCACTGTCTCTGAATGAGTTTCGCATTGGAGCTGCTTTTGGGCGCTGCGTATATTGCTATGAGGTCACCTGAGGAGCGCATGACAACCCGGCCCGCAGCACCGTTCTTCCGAGGGCCAATGCGCGTCTACTTGATTCAATATTACCAACCGCTTGGTTTTGAAACCCAAACATTGGTCCACGAAGCCATTCGCGGCGCTGCGCCGAGGCCTGATGGACATATCTCGGCCTGGTTGCTGCCTGATTGTTGCCTGGAGATGCGTTGGGGTCGACTGTACGATACGGCGTCTTGGGGGCCTTAATCCCTTTTCCATGCATGCGGACGGCGACGTGTACTCCGTGATGCACATGGAAGCACCACAGCCATGCGAGATAGTTGTCAGTGTCTAAGACATCATGTGCGTGTTAGGGCAAGGGTCAATGGACATCCAGTGCAATATATTGGCAATAATGCTCTCTACTGAGAATGGTAATTCGGATACAATATGTTCCTACCCCGGTTCTGACCTAACCCAGGAAATAATTACTGTTGGACGTAGCAAAACTTGAAGAAGCAATTGGATGTAGCTGTTTTACCCTGGCCGGGCAGATCTGAATCATGCGCTCACATCCCCAGGCCAATCACTTCACCACCGTTTTGGGGCAGCTGTGCGCAGCCCCAACAGACTGGGTAGAACATCATTATCTGTATCCGAAAATGACTCTGACTAGCTGTCAAAGTCGTACGACATTGGACGTGCTGGACATGCCGTCGGGCATGTACCCAAACATGTACGCCAGTTTTTGTTTCTGACCAACTTTGGCCCTGTAGCAAACCTTACATGGCTGGTGCTTTATCCATGTTTGGCGTTAGCCAACCAGTCGGAGTGTTTCCCGCGCCTTGACCACCCCGTCTTTTTTTTCCAAACAGAATCCTTGCCGCCAAAGCTCAGGGATTGTTTGACTCAGTATGGGCAAACAGACGACTGTCGGTTGACAAAAAGAGATCATAAAGTAACGAATTGGAGAAAACTTCATGAAGTCGGGTAATTCCGGTACCTTCTAGGCGCTGTGGCGGAGTGGTTAACGCGACAGACTAGAAATCTGTTTCCTTCGGGAGCGCAAGTTCGAATCTTGCCGGCGTCGCATCTTTTTTGCGTTTTGGCGCTTCACTTAGAAACGTGGACGCTTGATGTTTTGTAGAGCAAAGCTGCAAGGGAAAAAAGAACTTCAGTCTTTGGATGTAGGGTGTTTTTCTATGTGCGGCTAATGACTCAGCACACCTTTTAGTCGTCACCCATATCTATCAATCAATTTTTGTCCATGATTTTCGTGAAAAACATATCGTCACTCACTTGCGGTCATCACGCAAAGTATCAAGTGATAAAAACGAGATACGATCCTCATTGATATTGCTTGCCCTATAGGAGACCAGTCCTTCAAAGCCACGTAGGAGAGAGATGAACCAAAAGAGCAGAAAAGGAAAAAAAAAGAGCAAAAACCAAAACAACTTTTATTAATCATCATCACGAAACCAGCACCTTGACCAACTCCTCCCATGCCTCCATACCCACTCGTGTTGCCGCCACTTGCGTTTCCACAGACCACTTAGCCAGGGCCGACAACTTCTGCACCATGTTCCTGGTCAATTCCGAGGACGCGGATGCGGACGAGGAAAGCATGCCGTTGAGAAGATTGGCGACGATGGCAGTAGCGCCACCAGCACCGCCTGCCGGTTGATTGTTGTTGTCATCAGCGTTAGGAGACATCAGTCGAGTGTTGACGAGCGAGTTCGATTGCAGTAGCTTTGCGCCAGCGAGCCAGGCGCTCGCAATGGGGTCGTCGACGACATTTGCAGGAGAGGGGGCCGTACTTGGTGTTGCCGTTGGTGATGAGGGAGCAAGGAAAGAGCCCGGGAAGAGAAGATCCAGAATGCGATTGCTGTGGCTCGAAGACGACGACGACGAAGATCCGAGAAGGTCTTGCATAAGGGACGAAAGCGTGAACGTCGGGTTGGATATCGCGGCAAGCGACTGTAGCATCAGGAACAAGGGGGCGAGCTGAAGATAGATTTGATTCTCGAGCAACCGGGTAAATCCATCGGAAGAAAGACGCTGAGTTAGGGGATCCAAGATGTTGTTGTTGAACGCGCCGGAGTCGGCCGGCTCATCCTCACGCGCGAGGATCTCTGGGACCTCAGGCAGCGTTGAGGACGTTGGGACTACCATCGCCATTGCTGCCTTCTCCACGTTTACCAGACCTATCGCGCTGTTAGTATCCTGGCTTGATACAGAAGGATACTGCTGAATGGAAGGCGTAGTCTGCTGGACTGGCGGAACAAGAGATGAAGGCTGTGGAATCAAAGTTGAAGGCAGCTGAACGAGGGGCGAAGGCAGTTGAAGAACAGACAACTGCAGGCTAATGGATGAACCTACAGTAGGGTAGACGGTTGGAAGGGGTGTGACTGAGGCCACCACAGGCTGCACGGCGGCAGCTGTGATTGTTTCCTGACCAACAGTCAAAGCACCGGTAACGAGTGCACCAGCAGTTTCTGCTGCAATAATATCGCTTTCGGTGGACGAAACCTGATAGTACGAAGCGTCATATGTTGCTGTGACCTCAGGGAGGGCCTCGGCAATGATGCTGGCAATTGCAGTCGGGTTAGGGATCAAGGCTGCAAGAGGGTTGCCAGTGCCGGCGGTAGCATTTCCCATTTCGTCAAGGAGACTCGAAGCTGCCGAGAAGATTGGAATAGCAGCAGTGGGCATGGCGGCAAGCTGAGACTCAACAATAGACGGGATAACGTCGATGATAGGTTTTACTGCAGAAACCTGGGCAGCGACAACCTGCGCAGGCGCGGCAGCCATTGATACTTGAGCCTCGGCGATGTTAGCTAGAATAGAGGGGGCCGCCTGCATCTGGTTGCCTATCTCGTTCAGAATAGGTTTGGCCTGAGCAGCGATCCATTGGGCGACAAAAGCGGCGGGATCAACTGCGTCGTCAAGACCGGCCTTGAGCTCCTCGACATCCCGGACTTTGAGACCGTTAGACTTGGCGATCTCAGCAACAGTCCGTTTCTGCACATTCTGCAAAAATCAGCACACTACCATCCCATCTATCTCTGGTTATACTTACAGCGGGTTCCGGGAGCTCGGAAGCAGCAGCAGCAACTTGCGATGGGACCAAGTCGCTTGGCAGGGGCGCAAGAGGATCGATCGAGCTGACAGCCGCAAGGCTGTTAAGGTCCGGGTCCGCAAGAGCGCTGGCGAGAACCGGTGGTACATAGGCAGATGCAGGTCCGCCATTAGGAGCCAACGCAGCCAGAGAAGACGGAACAGCCGCAAGTGGCGTAGCATCAGCCAGGGGTGCAAATGATCCGATAGCAGCAACTTCGTCAGTAACACCAGAAGGGACAAGGGCCGGAGTAGGGACAGTGATCAGGGTAGTCGGGACAACCTGGCGTTTCCTGTTTCTACGGCCGGCACGAGCAGCAGCAGGGAAGCCGAACATATCCGTGCTTGTGGGCTGAGCGAATGAATCCGTCGGCGACTGGTCAGGTTGACCCAATGAATCCGTAAACAGTGGGAAATCCGAAGGAATAACCCATGCATCCGTCGGCTCAGGCACAGACTGGTCAATAGGCAGGTCGGTAGTCTGATCAAGGGGCTGGATCTCAGGCTGGATCGCAGGCTGGTCAACAGGTTGGATCTCAGGCTGGTCAATAGGCTGAATTGATGGCTGCTCAATGGACTGTTCTGTAGGCTGAACCGCTACCCAATCAAAAGACGGGGTCGCAGCCTGGTCGACAGACTGAGGTGCTTGGATTGCCGACCAATCAACAGACGGAACTGCCGGCTCGTCAGACTGAACCGGCTGAACTGCAGACCAGTCGAAGGACTGAGCTGCCGGCTGGTCAGACTGAGGTTGCTGGATTGCGGACCAATCAAAAGACGGAGCTTCGACCTGGTCGGAAGGCTGAGCCACAGGCTGGTCGATGGGTTGAATGGCGGGCTGGTCCACAGGCTGAACTGCAGGCTGATCGACAGGCTGGACTGAAGTCAAATCAACGGGCTGATCCGTAGGCACATTGACGGGCTGATCCTGAGGAATATTGATGGGCTGAACGGACTGATCCATGGGCACGTCACCGGGCTGGCTAACGGTCAGATCAACAGGCTGATCCGCAGGAACAGTGATAGGCTGGTCAACGTTCTGGTCCACAGGCTGATCTGAAGGTACGGTAATAGGTTGATCAACGGGTTGGTCCAAAGGCACGGTAATGGGTTGATCGACAGGTTGGTCCGAAGGCACAGCGAAAGATTGATCCGTGGGCACACTGACGGGCTGGTCAACAGGCTGGACAGCCGGCTGATCCACCTGCTGAGTCACCGGCTGGTCGGCGAACAGATCCACTGGCTGATCGACCGGCTGCACCTGTTCGGGCATCTGGAAGAAGTCGCTCGATGGCGCCTCCTGCCTCTTGTTCCTCCTCCCCAAGGCTCCAGTGAGAATCGGCGCCAGAATGTCCGACAGAGAATTCGTAAACACATTCGAGATGCCGCTGAACGGGGTAATCGGGCTTCCCGAGGGTAGGGACGTACGGCCACCCATCATGGCGTTCATCATGGATGCGTACGCCAGCTGCATCGCCTGGATGGGGTTCTGCATGAGGGAGTTGGTGACAGGCTGGACGAGCTCCTTTGGCAGCGTCACGGCCGTAGCGGCCGGACCGTTGTCATTGCTAGCGAGAGCTCCAAGTGGGTTGTTGACGTTGACCTGCGTGGGGGTGAGGGCAGGAACCGCGATACTCGACGGGAGCGGGGGCCCCAGTCCTGGGAAAATGGGCGCCGGGGGTCCAAACTGGGGGTCGCGGCGCTCTAAGGTAGATGTTAGCAGATTTACCCAGAGGGCAAGGTGAACGAATCTAGCGAGTGGGAGGTATTCAGAGTAGGAAGAGCGTGGTTGAAAGTAGGTGCTGGTGTTCGAGGACCTGAAGTGGAGGGCGCAGATGGGACTGGCGCAATTGAGGGAGCTCTTGCAGGAGCTGGAGATGTTGATACAGCGCTCGTGACGGCGCTTGGAACAAGAGCGTTGGGTAAAGGAGCGACCGATGGAAGGACATTGAGCGGAAGTACCGCAGAAAGGAGTGATGGGAGAGCACCCGGTTGAAGAATACCTGGTTGATTGAGCTGGAGAGCTCCTTGCGGGGCTGGGGCTGCGTTGGCGCCAGGCGCAACGGCGTTGAAAGCCGCGAGGTAGAAGATCACCCTGGCGTTCATGGTGAAGGCTGGGAAGGAAAAGATCCTGTCTCAATTCCTACCTGAGGAAGAGTGAATGAGAGGTGAGGTTGTAGCGACTGTTTGATGTCTGGTGGAGAGAAACTGTCGGCATTAAGTGCGTCTTGAAACACCACCAACCGCTTGAATAGGGCATTCCAAACATTTGAAAGTAAGGAGAAGACCGTTCGCACTCTTGAAACATTCCGAGGAAGGCCAGTGGTAACCGTGACAAGAAAGCACAAG
Source organism: Lasiodiplodia sp. KE8368 (assembly GCA_023087525.1). NCBI lineage: Eukaryota > Fungi > Ascomycota > Dothideomycetes > Botryosphaeriales > Botryosphaeriaceae > Lasiodiplodia > Lasiodiplodia sp. KE8368. Next base: position 201,532 of record JAJMYN010000005.1, on the reverse strand, counting down.
AGATCAAGCTTCGACCGAGTAGATTGGCAAGCGGACATTCTTCGCAGCAAAAAGGGAGCAAAATCAATATGGAGTCGACATCTCTTTTCCATAAGTCCAACTTTTGGTGTAATATTCCATACCGATAACGGAAGGCCGGGCCGCACGGCATTATGCGGACCACGGAGTCTCCTATTGGGGGTTGGTATACCGTGTATGTAGGATTTCTAGCTTTTGCAAGTGGAATGCAGACGTGTATGTGGAACGCGGGATGGCGGGTGCTTCCGCCTAGCGCGACTCCTTGCCGCGACCAGTTGGGATAGCTCCTAACGTGATCGCGTCAGAATGAACCTCGTGGGTTTCGCCATCGCAGGTCTGACGGTTGCGGGGATACAGCAAGCATCAGGCACGAAGACTCAGGAGGTTCATGCCGGATCGTGTTCTCTGCGCGGATTCCTCGTTCAGATGTTTCGTTCCAATCCTTACACGCATGACTTCAGGAGGAATTTGGCAGTGGACTTCTCGCACAGTACGTCGATCCCGGATGGAGGGGCTTCCGCATCTAGAGTAGTGGTCGTTAGAGGGTCAAGCGTTCATGAAGAGGACTTGCGTCCACCTCTCGGAGCAAAGCCGAACCCTCCTCTGCCACCCCCATCAGGGCCACGCGGTGCACGAATGGGCTGATCCACCCCTGGCGTCCCGGACCGAGACCGTGACGAGCCGTCCTGCTGCCTCTGCACGTAGGACGAGTTCGGCTTAGCCGAGTAACCCGGCTCATATAGCTGCCGCTTGGGGGTCCCTTGGCCACGCGCAGGTGACTGATCCGCCGAGGAATTGGCATCAGAATCCCCCCGATCGCCGCCTCTGCCGCCCCTGCCCTTGCCTCTGAACTGCTTGCCGCCATTACCACGAGGTGACGCAGACCGATCCTGCGAGCTGTCGGGCGTGGAGGAGCCGAACAGCCTCTCCCGCACTTCCGCGTACCTGCGTTGTTTTTCTTCACGCTCTTGTTGCGCCCTAGCTTGGCGTTCTGCGAATTCCCGCTCCGACTTCTTGCGCGCCTCCTCCTCGCTGTCCTCGTCATCTTCGCCTCGCGATAGAATCTTGGGTGGGGGCTTTCGGCTCAGAACCTTGACGGGCGCCTTGACATCGTTCTTGAGCGGCACGTCGGCTTTGGTTTGCAGGAAGAGTGGTGTTTCTTTGGGGGTTTCTCTGCGCAGTCACGTCAGCTCCGTATGGCGTGATGAGGGCGCAGGGAAGCATACGCCGCCTCCCACAACTGCCTATTGAACTCAGCATGCTGTGCCCTTCGCTCGGCCTTGGTCAGCTTTTTCGGGGGCTGGGGCTCAGGCGGGGCGGCCTCTTGCTTCTGCAGTACGTATTAGCCTGCGACCGAATTCCCGAGCACAGGAGGGGCCGTACGTCGGCGATAGCCTCCCAATCGTCGTCCCAAGCGTCGGGGACGTTTCTCGCGGATCCGCTCATTGTGTTCGGCGAAGCGGATGATCAAAGCGCGCGGTGCGTGGGCGTGTGCTGGGTTGCAAGTGTGGCTGCAGCGGCGGTAAGGCTACGGAGTGCAAAAGTTTAGGATCGGGCAGCAAGAAGGTGGGGAGGTGAAGTGCGGGTCGCGGTCGTGTCTCAGACAGGCAGAGGTCACGATCGACAAACCAATGGCCGGCCCGGGCCTCAGCCCTACGTCAGCACTTGGCACGCCAAGCAAAGTATCGAACCGCGGCTCCAAGCCCCTTCCGTTTCGCCAGGGAAGAGGCGTGTAGACGTGCTCCGCTAAGCGAGGGCCTGCCACTTCATGCGTGCGGAGTGGATTTTCGTTGTTGCTATCTGTTCATCTCATCACGCCATTAGCACCCGTCGCCATCAATGCCTGAACCGCTGAAACTCTCCCGCCGACGGTGGCTGTCTGGACGATCGAAGCGTTTGTAATTTTGGCCGTTGTAGAGGAATGTACGTTGAAGTGGAAAACACGCCGGCTATCCACATTCGACAATTTGTGCACGAAGACCCCACAACTCGCAACTGTTATGATTGGTGTCCTGCATGCTCATGCACACCTCTCAGTCTCAGCCACCTTTGCATCAAGCTGGCCAGCGCTGATCAATGAGCACCACGTGAGAGCACATCGTCTAACCAGAATGAGAATGTCCTGCCGCCTCAAACACACTGATAAACTGCCTCTTCGAGATATGACCCACTTGTTTGAAGCCTAGCACTACCGAACGAGACATCAGTGTCACTTGACATAAGGAGAGACTTTTGCCATCCAACCCCAGAAATTTGACCGCATGTAGGATTATGCGTTTCCCAACAGTGTGATTCTCCGGGGCGAGAAGCCGCCACTGCGCGCTTTTCGGATGTCGCATTTCGTACGCATTGAACGATTTCTCTGGACGCGACTCATGAAGTTTCGAGTTAACAGCGCCTCAGGCTGAAGGGCCCAGCTCTACAACCTGGTGAGAAGGGCGGGAGTTTGAGAACTGTTCTAACATTTGTGCTAAATAACAGCACAGCATCAGCATGAACATGAGCAAAAGCAGCTTATGGCGACAAGAGATTATATTTAGGAAGCCGTGCAAGTATATCTTCCTCACCGCGATCGCTAAGTCCTGTCTCAGAACCTTTCTCGTTTTTCTAATGCTGATGCGAAACCAGTCCTTTATTCTCAACTGGAAGTAAAAACATTTCACGCAAAAAGTGCACATGGGATGATTGTTGTTGATTAGCTCCTAGCTCTATCTTGCTGCTGCTGCGAACGCTGCGAATTGCAACTACTAGTACAGCTATCCAGCTCTCTCTGTGGCTACTGCTATGCTTACTCTGCTTTACCTGCTCTTGCACCAAGTATGAAAGGAAAATTGAGGGGGCGAGGAAATACGAAATGAGGAAACGAGGAAAGGGTAAGGAAAAGTGGAATTTTTGGGGGATGCAACCGAAGGAAATGATGAAATGACCGCTCTTTTTACTCAGATAGTAACCGCCCAGTGTTCGCCAGTTTCTTGCCGAAAACAAATACAGAACTCCCTCGAAAATGACCGCAGACCTTGAGTGTTCCGCGAATACGAAACTTGCCAAGCACAGACTCCTCCAACCCCATGCCGATGATTTTCTTCTGACAAAGCAGAATGCCGAAAACTTCAGTAGTCCAACCCTGACAGAGGATGAAAAAAACCATAAAAGCCCTTGCGAACTAGAACTTCCACCTTCTCATGCGAAGTCGAAACGAAGCTGCAATTACTGGCCCAAAGACCAGGACCGAATGGCCATGCCGGCCAGACGGAAGATCACCTGAGACATGCCACGACCCTGAGACTCGTCCTCAAGGAACTTCTTAGCCACCACCATCTTCGACCGGTCGTCCTCCTGGTCCGGCGGGTACGGCTGCTGGCTGACATTGTCAGGAAGATCCGGGAAGCGTCCACCATAGTGGCGCGCGATCATCATCGAGTAGATGACATCTCTGCATTCGATCATGCCGAGAATGTTGCGGCACGCGCTCAACGTAGCCTCGATGTTGCGGTTGGACTCGTCGTCCACGTCGCGGAAAGTAACAAAGGTGCCTAGGTGGCGCCAGAAATCCACCTCGTACTGCTTCAAGTGCGGGACCTGAGGGTCATAGATGAGTTCCGCAAGCGGGTTGAATGGCAGGACCTGGTAGGTGAGAAGCGCTTCAAGAACCTCAACACGCAGTGCAGCCTCCTTCTGCAACAAATCGGTCTCGTGCTCACTGGTGCCGTTGGCGCCGTTCGCAACGCCTCCGTGTTGACGGGGCAGGCACAAGAGCTTCCAGACGAGCTTCGCCTCGAGGCTCGTGGTCCTCCGCTGCATCTCGTAGTCTTGGTTGACCCGGATCTGGGACACGAAGAAGGCGAAAAGGTCCATCGTGGCCGGATCGTTCAAAAGGCGATTCAAGCCCTTCGTCGTGTACCAGGTCGTCTCAATGCAGCGATCCATGTTGATTGCGTAGTCTCTGGAATAGAGCATCTTGATCTCCTCGACGACATTGGGATTGATCGGGCCAGGAGTCGGCGGCTGAGCGTGCGGGGGAACGTTCTGGAGCGCAAAAAGCTCGTCGATGTAGATGCGCTTAGCTGGTGTGCCGTTAGTACGCAATTGCCGTAACGTTGCACACTAGTGTGGCCTCACCCTTCAACGGCTGACCCTCCGGCGGCGGGGGTGTCGCACCTTCTTTGTCCTCTTTCCTCACATACACACGCGTCGACGGGTCGTAGGCGACCGGTGCGATCGACATCGGGGCGGAGGTATCAGCGCCAGCGAGCGCCGGGTCAATGGCAGCACTGAGCTCGTACGATGGATCGGGAGCAGGTGCGGGCGGGCTCGTGCTGTGGCCGGGCACAGGCGCGTAGTTGGGAGCTGCAGGCGCGTAGCCCTGGGGGACGTGGGAATAGGCGACCTGAGCGGGCGGAGGAGCAGCGGTCGCGGGAGTCGAGGTGACGGGCGGAGCTGCGCTGGGTGCGGGTTGTATCTGAGCGGGGCCGGGCTGTTGCTTGAAGATCGGGTCGTAGCCCAGACACTCGCGCTTGCTCTTCTGGCAGTTCCGGCACGTGGGGTGCGCCTCGTCGCACTGCGATATGTGAGCAAAGTAGGGTTCGTGGCGTTGTTTTGGAGAGCGAGGCTTTCGCGAAAGCCGCGTCGGTAGGCGAGTGAGGTCGGACGACAGGTAAAGTTCTCGCTTCCACCCATGCGGCGGGAGGTGGCAGGCTACAGAAGCGAGCGAGACGCGAAGACGCGATCGCGCTACCTCGCCGTTTCAACCTCACCTCATCCCGACCGACGCGCTATCGCGAGAAGAAAATTTGCAATTGCGGTCCTCACCTTTATCCTGCGCTTGCGACACGTCAGGCAGCCCGTCTTGGTGCGGCGCTTGATCTCCTTCTTGTGGCGTCCTCCCGACATGATCCTCTGGTCGGCCTGCGGCGGCAGCTGGTAGCGCATGCCCATGCCCTGCGGCGGCATGCCCATGGGCGCGGCCATGTGCATCTGGTGGTGCTGAGGCGGGGCGTGGCCGGGCGGCGGGTAGTAGGCCATGGGCGCGACGGGCGGAGGCAGCGAGCCAGCTGGCGGCTGGCCCGGCTGCTGCTGGGGCTGCTGGCCATCAATGGGCGCGCGGATGGGCGGCAGGTTCAGCGACGGCAGCGACATGCTCGACGCGGTGGGCGAGGCGCGATAGGGCTCGGCATTGCCTGGAGCGCCCTGGGGCGGCGGGTAGGTGTAGGAGGGTTGCATGGACGGCGACGGGTAGGAGTGAGGGGAAGGGTAGGAGGTGGGAGTTTGCTGCGCCTGCTGCTGAGGCTGAGAATTCTGCTGCGGTTGCGGCTGCTGTTGAGCCGGCTGCTGTTGCTGCGGTTGCCGCGACGGCGGGTTAGGCGACTGGTCTGCCATATTTGATTAGAGACCCAGCACACGTCGATGGCGCAAGGCTGTGAGATTCGAGATTAGCCTCCTAGCTGGCCGATGCTGCGCTGTCCCTTGGGGAACTGATCCCGCGCACGACGGGCTGATTGGCACCAGGAAGGTTGCTTCGCTTAGGCAGAGTACGGCGAGACGAGGCGTCCGGGTGGTTTGATGCTGCCGGAGCGGATAGCGGAAAGACGCAAGTGCGAAAAGAAGGCAGGCCGGCCGCAGATCACACGGGCCTCTTCCAGGGAGCTGAGTCGGGTTCGGGGCACAGCTCAGATCGGCGCAACGTGAGCGCTCTCGAGCTACTGCGCGTGCGCGCCAGGGGGCGCTGGTGCTCTCTGTCCAGAAAAAAGTGGGCGCTGCCCAGATCAGCAACGTCCGCATCCCTCGGAACGGCGCGCGCGAGGCAGGGCGATGGAAGGGCGGCTGGCAGCGCGCTCTCCCGCGGCGGCAGCAGTGGCTGTGCGCTGAGCGACGGCGTGGGTGGTGCGCTTGGGCTTGGGCAGGGCATGGCAGACCGGCGGGCACGGCACACGGCCGCTGCGGGCGGGTGCATGGTCGTGCAGGAGGCAGGTCTTTGCAGAGGCTCAGGCCGCCGGGAGGGCAGGGGCGATGACGGGCAGCTGAAGGGGCGCGCACTTACTGAGGCGGTAGAAGCTCCCTCCAAGCGAGCGGATGGAAGCGAGAAGCGAGATTCAGCGCTGGGGTTGGCTTGCACGCTTGTGGTGATCCGCTGCGGCGCTTGCACGCAGGACTACGTTAGAGGCAGGCAGAGGGCAGGGCGGCGGCGGCTGCGCGCGTGCTGGGGCTGGAGAAAATATTCACAGCGTGTGCCTCACGGCTTTTCAGAGGGCCGCCAAGTGCGCGCCGCGCTATGCGCTTTTCGGGCAGAGGCCAGGGTCCGCTCTCGCGGGCATCGAGGAACCGCACCGCACCGCTCACGCACCGCGCCCCGGGACGCGGCTTCGAGAAGCAAAGCTTGAGCCGGCCAGCGCCAGTCGGCCGCTTGCCGCCGGTCCAAACGCCCGCCCGCCCGCCCATCTAACGGTGCCGCGAATCCAATCCGCAAACACGGCCACCCTCGAGCGCATCAACAGGCCGTCACGTCACTGCGCGACCCGGCGATCCAGGAGGAGCAGCGCTGGCGGCACATCAGACGATTATTACTGCGCCCCCGCCGGCTGCCGTCTCCCCCAGCACCACGTCCCGCCGTGCTGGACGCGGCCGGTGAGAGCCTCCTCCGCCATCCATTCTTAGCCCAGGACATGCTGTTAGCCGTGCATCCACAATTCTGTTATTTTCCGGCTCTTAGCCCAGCATGCTTGCTTCAGGAAGCGACGCCGGTCGTACTGCCATGTCCAGCCTCGAGCGGCGATCTGACCCAGGGTGTCTTCCAGAAGGCAGAAATCGCCTGCGCCCGCGACCCACCGCGCCATCCCCTCCGCTGGGCGTCGCGCTTCTCCGAGCGAGGTACTGCTACTGCTGCTGGTGGAACGCCCACTGGAGCTTGGCGACGGCGGCGGCGACGTCCAGTCAGTCTGGCGTGGTCCCTGCGGCGCCGTAAATACCTCATCCGGCGTGGTGAAGCTTACGGACGTTAATTGTTGCCTGCATGGTTGTATAGATCGCCCGCGCGCACGTTCGGGGAACATCGGCGCCCACGGCAATCCGCAAGGAACCGCCTCGTGGCTCTCCTGTTTCTCTTGACACATCTGCCGGCGCTGCACGAAGCCATGTCAACGGCGCCCGGGCACCACCCACCGGTGCAATCCACCAGGCGCTGGGGCCGCCTGCTTTAACAGACGGCTGCTATTGTCCGCACGCTGCGCTCCTCCACTCCACACCGGTGTGCGCTGACTCTGGGCCATCACTGCCCTGCAAGGCCGCCGCCCCGCCAGCCAGTTTCAGCAGAAGCGCACATACGCGCGTAGTGGAGTCTTGCTTGCTATCAGCTGGAATTCGTCTTGCCAACTTCCAGGAACGGACCCCAAGCGCCGCGCCGCACACCACGCCCGGGCAAACCGGTCAAGTTCGCGGCGGGATTATTACAAGGACCAGCCGGGCGATCTCGATCACCGCTTCAGGGGCAGACCTGGCAGCCTGGCCTTCGAGAAGGAGAGCACCAGTTCTAGCGAGCGTTCACTGTCTGCGCCAGCCGAGATCTTGCTGTCGGCTAAGTGGCCCAGCCTGCCAGACGGCTGACTCCACCCCTGCCCAATACGCTGACAATACCCTCTCCCTAATGCTCAGTCACCCGCATTTGGCCAACGGCTTGCGAATCCAGCCCGTGGGGATCGAGCCGTGCGACGACGCTGCCCTCCCGCCAGCCCAATGGCACCGCCAGCCTCTCCACCCACTCCGCCGGTCGTCCGCCCATCCTTCCCGCGGCCGCCATGCGTGCAGGCGCGTAGAGGCGGGATTGGCATGCCGTGGCAGCCGTGCGCGCCGATGGTAGACGTCAGCTCCGCCCGGCCGGACTCTCCGCGGGAGTTCTGCGCTGCTGCTCAATGACTTTCTGGCTGCCCGTGCCTCCCAGGGAGGGGCAGCTGGAGGGGCGAGGGGTGAGGTTGAGAACCTGATACAGCGCCCACAGACCGCGCCCCGCCGCTTGGACTGGCGATCCCTCCGTCACCACCACTCACGCATCCGGGAGCGCTGTATATGACTTGTCCCAAACCTCCATGTGGGCCTGTAGAGCCGTTCCAGCACACCGGCTGCACCGAGCCGCCGTGCCATTCGCAGAGGAGGGCGCAGCAACACCAACGCACGAACGCGCTCCCAAGCCTCCGCCCCGTTTTCCACCAACCACCGACCCAATCCCGGCGAACCCTGGATAGGTTCTACGTGGGGGTCACAGACCTCCCTGCGACTCGTCCGTCGCCTCGGCGCACCCGCCTGTGTGGAGAAGTCCAAGAGCGTGAAGATTTGCTGACTAGGGCAGGGGGCTGTTGCACGTGAAGCTGTGCAACTATTGGCGAAGAGATTGACGGATTCCACTCGCAGGGTGCGGCCTTGCGCCTGAGGGTTCGACGAGCCGGGGGGACACCATGAGGCCACGCCGTTGGCGGCCTCTGCTGCCCACCACCTGGCAGGCTCGCTCCCACGGACCGCAGGCGAAGCCGAAAACGAGCCACCTCTGACACGTGAGAAAGAATCGATACCTGGGGCCGTTCAGGCGCACCCGCGACCACGGGACGTTTATTCCTTGGCATCAAGCGAAATGTCATTTGCATCATACTCATTAGTTTTTATTGATTCAGGTCCGCTTGTCCCATCTCGTACGCGTACGCCAAATTTCACCGTCTAAATTTACCCTTCAGTCTTCTCTTCCCTCCAGGCGTCTTGGATGCCACGCGACACGCGTGGGACGCTCACGTCGGCACATGCAGTAGCTCAGCACGGGTCGAAGGGGGCCGCGAATGAGACAGCCTGCAGATCATACGAAGCTTGAATCGCTGTGGTCGGCGGTAGGGCCGGTAGTCGGTCCGGATCATACTTCACGGCTGAGTCGATTCCCAAAAAGGGCAACAATCCTTGATCCTTAATACAGCTGGTGGCTTCTGTGCACAAGGAAATCGTGCCTATCGATTTGTCAAGCTGGCTGTCAGCGGCCACAGCCTGGACAAGTTCAGCCACGACTGCACCCTTTTGCCTTGACTCGAGTCCTGGCTACTCGGGCTTCCACCGCGCTCGTTAGCCTACCAAGGGGACGGGAAGCGGCTGCCGCCAGACCGGCCACCCACAGTCCACGGATATTCCCAGCAAAACGGTCGTACACAGCCTGAGTTCACGCGCTTACAGCCTGACATGGCATGCCACTTCCTGAATAGCTCTTGCACAGCCCCCGCTATCGGTCCAAAAGCCCGGACAGCGAAGCCCTCCGTCGATGGTATGAGCGGCGAGGAGCAACGTGTCTGGACCTCCGTCTCGCCGGACGCCGGAGAGCCCGAGGGAAGGGAACGAGCCGACGGACACCCGCTGGCGCGCCGCGCGGGGCCGGCGGGCGCGAAAGCAGGACGTCAGGGCAAAAAAAGAACGGCTGGATTTGCCCAAGGTGGACTGGTAATCATAACCCAACCTCCTCCTCAGGCCAAAGCCATCCTTCCGATTTCCCCGAAACACGGCCGTTTCTCCGTTACATTACTGTTCGGTGCCCTTTGATTTTCACCTCTTGCTGCGGAGCGCGCTCCGTGCAATCTCAGTTCGCGCGGTGGTCTCTTCGGAGACGGCGAAGGAGTTGAGCGAGCGAGCGAGAAGACTGGGCCCTGGAGGACGCGATAGGGAAGAGCAGAAGGGAAAGGAGATTGGATGAGCACATGATGTGCTCTTTCTCGTCACTACATTCATGCGGGACGACAATCAGAGCCATACAGGTGAGTTCCTTTTCTCGTTGGCTAACATACGGTCGCACCGGGGGCCACGTGCCGCCCTGGCCGCTTTCTGTCTTGTATCGGAGGCATACCGCCGATACGACACACACGCCTCGTTGTTTTGTGATGTTGGTCCTCCTTCATGACCCTTCTTTAGAATTTCTGCCACCCTTCTTTTCTATTTTCTACCTCTCGCTTGACCAAGCCTATTCAAATTTTGTACGAGCGGCAGCTCCCGGTCGGCAATCATCGCGTGGCAAAAAGTTCGTCTTGGGCCGAAAAGGGCCATATATTGCAATATGTCGCGCAGCAAACGAGAGTGCTCGGTCACCGAACGGCGCCGGCACGCGCCGCGCCCGCCACCCACCACGGGGCACACGGGCACTTCTTTTTACTTGCCGCTTCCCCAAGTCCCCAGTACCATGTCACCTTTGGGAATTGATTTTCGACAGCCTTGTAATCTACGGCTTCCATTGGAACCTAGAACTTCACCGCTGAGCACTGCCACCGGCGGCAATGCCTTCCATTTTGCGACGTGCAGGCAACAACGAAAGGCACGACGCGCACGCGTAGACCCTTCATGTCGGTGGGTATGCAGAATATGATGGTAAGTCTGGGCGCCAATGTGAATTGGTGTACATTTCCCGCCGCACCCGCGCTTCGATCGTCCAAACACGGGGCGCAATTTAACCCTTCGAAGCTTTGATTGAGACGTGTCTTTCCCATGCCTATCTTCTATCCTACATCTCCATGTATTTCCACTGCACGATGAGGTCATAAGAATTCTTTTTACCTTCGTGTTTTCTTTGTTGTTTTTGTTTGTGTTTGTTGATTTGCGGTTAAGGCAACCCAATAAAACAACCAAACCGTTGCACACTCTGACCACTTTTCGGGCCTGTCCCACGACGCTCTTTCCCATCCTCCCCAAATTAAGTATCGGAAGCGGCCCGTTATTGGAATCCTTTTCTCGCCAACAAACGACGACGACGCGGGAAAGCGTGTTCTCCACAAACACACGTGCACGCGCGCGCGTGCGCGCGTGCTTCATTAACATATAGGTATATACACGTACATCAATGTCATGCAACACACTACCCCATGTCCTACACGGCAAATTTCATTGACACGGGTGGACCCCCGATCCACGTGCTAAGCGGGGGAGACGGAAGAAAGTAAAAATGAAGGACGTAGAGAGTACGCAGCAGTGGAGTACATACAGAGTGTTGGTAACGACCAGGGCAATGGCATTATTGCCTTGTGTGGGCATGATATTGCGAAGGATATAATTGGTAAGAGGCCCCGTGGGGCCCACACCACCACCACAGCAAAATGGCAATACATTATCATTTGTATTGACCTTTGTTTCCCTTGCCCCGATGTTTGCTGTCATGCTATTGCCCTGCCCTTGCCCATTACAATACCCCTCCATCTACCCTGGCTCTCTCGTCCCAAACCCATTCCCTTGGTTCATATCATGACTTATTTCGCAATTTCCTTCCCCTCACCTACCCACTCATTTGCGTTTTTCTATCTACCCTCTCGCTCGCTCGCTCTCGCTTGTCCATAGCGCGCGCGCGCATGCCCGTCATGCCCACATCTTAGCGCCGTCGCTGTGCCCCGCGGGACCGGTACGGGTACCTAGATGTACATACATACATAATCTTTCCTTGCCCGCGCGGCGCTAATTGCGGCGTAAGGGCCGTTGGCTCTCACCACCACCACCACCACCCAACTTTACCAACCCACTAACCCCAGCCACCTTCTCTGCCTACCTTGCAGCCGCCCGCCCGTTGGGTGCTGACGTTTGATTTGATAATCTCATTTTGCGTCTGCACGTCATGTCCGGATGTTGGGCAGGTAGATTGGCTTTTTTTTTTCTTTCCCCCAATGAAATAAGCAAAGGGCCTAGAACAACAGGGTTTCGTGACGTAACTAGTGTTGGTGTGATGTGAGGTTGAGTGCGGCACAGTCGAGAGAGACACTGGCAAATGTCGGTAGGAGCCAGATGTAGGTCCTTGACCCGCGCATGCCGTCGTCGTCGTCGTCCCCATCCTTCTTCGCGCGCGGTAACTGCGGTAAGCCGAGTGGAATGGAAGTGCGCTCGCTCGTCCGCAATTTGCCATTGGGCTGGGAACGATAGACGCAGATTGAATAGGAGTGGCCAACGGTGATTGCGTGATTGGGGGGTGATGAGCTGGGCTGTGCTTCGTGTGTGTGTTGGGCATAGAGAGAGGGGTAGGTGGAGGAGGGGAACGAAGGTGTGGAACTTTGGCCAGGTGATGGCGGGGCTCTGCTCTCGCTCTCGCTCTCGTCAGAGAAAAAAGGTCCAAGCAGGCAAGAAGGGCATGGGAAAACGGCAGCCGGCGAGATATGAGCCGTTGCGTGCGTGTGCGCGCGGGTGCGGATGAGATATCGGAATGACCGGCCGTGCGGAGCGTAAATCGACATTAAATCCACCATGCGTCACCTGCTCACCCACACACAGAGCAACAACAAGGAAATAGGGACGGGCAGAGGAATATCACGAAGAAGAAGCCAGGAAAATGATTCCACAACGAGGATCAGCAGAATGGTCGTGAGAATATGTCTGGTCATAATCTTCTAGAGCTCTATCCCATTTCCCTTCTCTTCTAGAAAACAAAAAAGGGCGAAAAAGAAGGAAAAGAAGGGCGGAAATCTTGAACGCTCGCACCAGCTAGAGGACCCTTCGGCCAGGAACTCTCTCCGTCCGTCCCCGGTATCCGTCTCCGAGAGATGCACAGCATAGTGGAATAGGGTTTCTGGAACCCCCTCCCCTCGATCTATCCAAGGCATGTCTCGGATCTTGTCTTCCCCCACCCCTTTCTTTTGGATCGCACCAAACGCGATTTTTTCTTTCCTCTACTGCATGTCCTCCTGCTCGGGCACGATGCTGTTGACCCTGCCCTTCTCGATCGCGGCGCGCACGTTCCCGATCGTCCATTCTTCCATCTTCGTTTGGGTCTGTGTGCCGCCGTGGAAAAAAGTAATGAGATCGTCAGCAAATCCGTACCATCCGCGAACAAGGATCGTCAAGAACATTCGACCACGTGGGTAGGGTTGATCCCTCTTTCCTTCTAGAAGGTGGGGGGTCGGTCATTCGGCGACTCCGTCTCGACGGTCTCTCTCCTTTCTCTCGCTCGCCAAAGGGGAGGGGGATGCGAACGAGCGAGACAAGCCGAGCGAGAGCGAGCGAGCATTAGAAGGAGCAACTATGCCCCCCCTTTCGCTACGCACGAAAGTCGACGATACGCGACCGTTAGGAATAGCCTCGTCTCGAAGTTCGCCCCCGCTTCCAACGGCGGCGCTCGCGCCCTTCTCAGGGCAGTGAAACTCCCCACAGGACCAACCCACACCCACCGGCGTTCCAGAAGAAAAAGCAATATGCGAGAAAGCGCAGATCGAAGGAAAGTAAAAAAGGGAGTTGGGGTATATCAGAAGCTCGAGGAAAGTTTATAACGTACCTCGACGGTCCACGTCCCCATGTGCGGCACGAGCATGACGTGCGGGTTCGCGACGAGGCCCGGGTGCACCTTGGGCTCCTCCTCGTAGACGTCCAGGCCCGCGGATGCGACATGGCCGCTCTCGAGCGCCTTCACCAGCGCGTCCTCGTCCATGACGGCCCCTCGTGCCGTGTTGACGATGATGACGCCCTTCTTCATCTTGGCGAATTGCGGCGCCGAGATGATGTGGCGTGTGTTTTTCTAATAATATTAAAATAATGTGTTAATGAGAGAGCCTCTTCTCTTGCCCTTGCCGGAGCATTCCGGAAAATTTGACATATATATTTGGACATGGGAAGGGGGGTGTTTGTGATGGGAGTATATTTGGGCGTGTGACGGCACTCTCGAGCGAGGCGAGAGACAGCGCAATCTCCTCCTGTGGCTGTGTAGCGCTGGGCGTGGGATGGGGACGGGGAAGGATGTTGTGTGAGTAAGTGGCGGCAGATTGCACATTTCGGGGATGATCGGGAGGGTGTGTGACAGTGTGCAGATGTGACGGCAAGTGTTCTGGAATCGCGGGAGAACAGGGAAGTGTCAGGGGAACGGTGGAGGGCCTGGAAGGAAGGGAGAAGGATATCCGAGACTTCTCCAAATCACGCTTGCCGGGACGAGGGCGTTTTGGTGAGATAACCGAAAACGGCAAGCGAGCGAGAAGGCCCAAGAAGCGAGCGAGCGGCAAAACAGAGAGAAGGGAGGCGGACGATCCAGGAGAAAGGGGCAACGGGACGAAGGTGAGTTCGGCGAGTGCAGCAGGTGGATACTGGCGAGCGATAGGGAATTCAGACTTACGTTGAGAGGCAGATTCAAGCTCAGAACATCGCTTCTCGCGAGAAGTTCGTCGAAGCTCACGTACTCGGCACCACCGGACTGCTCATCACTGAGCTTGCGGCGGTTGTGATAAATGACGGACATGCCAAAGACCTCAGCCTTCTTCTTCAGGTTGCGGCCGATGCCACCCATTCCCAGAATACCGAGAACCTTGCCCTCAGGGTCGTGACCGAGCGGCGGCGGCGGGTTGCCACGCCACTGACCAGCGCGCAGAGCCAGCATGGACGTGTTGAAGCCGCGCAGAGCACCCAGGATCAGGAACATGTTGACATCGGCAGTTGCGTCGTCAGGGATCGACGGCACGTTGGAGACACGGATACCGCGGGCCTTGCATGCGTGGACATCAACCTGGTCGTAGCCGGCACCTTGATAGCTGTCAGTCCTGCGCTGAGACAATTGCAAGCAGATATTGCTGTTTAGGCCCATGAACAAGGACATAGGCAAGAACCAGACGGCCGTGCCGCCGGCGGGAAATGCAGCGTGAAAAACACTGGCGATAGCTGATAAAATGCACAGATCAAAACTCACCGTTGTGAGCCAGGAACTTCAGGCTCTCGGGCAGGGCGTTCACGAGCTCCTCGTCGACCAGACCGGTGATGGCAACGCTGCCAAAGGTCCTGTAGGCGGCCACGACGCCATCGAGCTTGCCGGCCTTGCACTCCTCGATAAACTCGGCGCGGTTCTTCGCCGTCGGCCGCACCAGCTCGGCAATGTCCGAGAGACCTTCCCAAGTCGCCTTGGCGCTGCATTCCCGTCAGCGTCTATAAACCAAGGCAGGGGCCGGGCTTTCATGCAGGCACGCCTAGCGGCGGACGCAAGATGCTGCAGGTTCATGCGGGTGACGTGCAGGGTGCTCGCTCCCTGCTGGCTCGAGGCCCGCTGTGGATTTGGGGCCAAAACTCACTGGTCAATCTCGCCCAGCAGGAGAGCCTTAGGCTTGCCCATTTTCGGCGCTGCTGCGAAGAAGTTGGAGGGAGTAGAGTGGAAGAATTTGGGCCGGATGGACGCGACGGAAATGCGCGAGCCGCTCGTCCGTGACACAGAGGGGCGGACGGTGGAACTGGGACAGCTAACGGCCGAGTAGTGCGCGCAGCGGACGAGGGACAATGGAGTCTTGAGCTGACGGGTCGAGCGAATAGCAGCAGAGATATTAAGCGGCGAAACTGTTGTCATTTGGCACCCCGCGGTTGAAGGTCGAGCCCCACACTTTGCCGCTCGGCGCGAGATCGGGTCGCTGCAAAGCCCGCCGATGTCACAATCTTCCGTCTCTTCGGCCTGCTTTCTGCCGTCGGCTTGCGCTTGCGATTTCGGACGAGGGGAGAACGATGGAGGTGGGAGACGTTAGGACGACGATCGAGCAGCGACAGGCGGACGACGCGTTGCCTTTTATGCCTGCCCGCTCCCCACGCGCCGCCGGCCGACGATGACGATATCGTCAATATTCTCCCCGAAACGGCATTGCGAACCCGGCCTTGTCCTCCACCTCTGATTTTCCCAGCTCCACCCCCAACTCGTCCATCGCTTCCCGCCGCCCGCAACCGGCCCTACGCTCGCCTTGTCGCGGCAGAAGACTTGCCAACCCCGCTCCGCTCCCTCTCCATTACCGCCGACGTCCACCGAGACCCCAGCCAATCGCTGTCCCAATGCGGTATACGTATCCTGCAGCCTCGTACGCCTAATTTAACCCAACCTCGACTCCCTTCGCTATCTCTGCCTCACCACCCATGACCACATCAAGAATACGCTTGTCAATGGCTATCTTGCATCCACCAAATGTCAATCTGTAGCTATCCGTTGCCATCTCGCGCAGTACATGCCGTTGAGAGGCTCATCAAGTGACTCATAAGCCTGCCAACGTTACACACAAGTGATATACCATGCTTTTCAACTTCAATGCCACCATGTCTATATGACAGCATTGTCAAGTGGAGGCATCCCTACCTTTCATAGAATACCTAGTTCCAATGTAGTTAGCATGCCCAATTGATCCCTATAACGAAACGTGCATGGAGATATCTCAACAACAAGATGACAATGTTCTTCTCAAGTCTACCTACGACAGGTATCCGAACAATACCCCTTTGAACAGAGCTCAGTAGCTTCCTTGCTATTCACGTCCGCGACCAAAAAAAGAATATGAATAATAATGTCTAAAGCAAACGCCGCCTCCATAGCGCACACAGATCCCATAATTCCCTTTTTTGATTTTGCAGAACCCCGGGCTTTATCATGAATGCTTCCTCTCTAATACCCATCGCTATCATCACCCAGCAACTTGGCGTAGTCCTCCACGCTGGCGAAAGTCGGCAAGTGCTTGAGCTTCCTCCTCTTCTTCCCTCTCTTGTCCTTGTCATCTTCCTCGCCTGCCTCTTCCTCCACTGCCGCCGCCGCCTTCTTCTCGTCCTTCTTGCCCTTCTTACCCTTCTTCGGCTTCTCCTCTTGCACCTCTTCTTCCTCATCATCCTCCGCATCCTCCCAGTCGAAATCGCTCGGCAGCTCCAGCTCTTCGTCGCTGCCGACGAAAGCACCCTCGTCGCCATCATCAAAGTCGAAGCCAGCATCGCTGGCCTCATCCTCCTTGACCTCATCCTTCGCCTTCGACTTCTTCTTCTCCTTCTTCTTCGTCTCCACCTCCGCATCGACCATTTCCTCGTCTTCATCTTCCTCCTCCTCATCCTCCTCATCATCATCATCCGGCGCATCAGCAATGACGACACCACCATCCCCGTCCTCCCCATCACTCTCATCATCATCGTCATCCATCAACTCATCCAACTCCTCCAAATCCTCATCGTCCTCGTCATCCGGGCCCGCGACGTCCGGCCTACTCCCCACCAACGCCTTCCAAATCTCTTGTTCCTCGGCATCACTCCCACCACCCTCCTCGTCATCCTCCGCATCCGCAGCCTTCCTCCCCTGCCTCCTCCCCTTCTTCTGCGCCGCAGCACCGCTCTTCTCAAAATACTGGTGGAAGAACACCTCATCCGCCGGCACATCTTCGACCTTCTTCCGCCAGAACGCCTCCGAGTTGAGCGGGGCCTCCAACTTCGCCGCGTCGCCGCCCGCACGGACGAGCAGGTCGGCCTTGGTCGCGCTGCCAGCCATCGGCTGCATGATGGAGATACCTTTCGTAGCGCCGCCTTGGGCCGTGCCCTTCTGGCGCGCATTGCGGTACGCGAAGCGGTCGAGGAAGTGCATCAGCGTGTGCAGCGTCGGGTCGGGCTTGGGCGGCATGTCGGCGCCGGCGCCGTACAGCAGCCGCGACGCGAAGAGCGACACACTGGGGTGGAAGTGCAGGCGCAGCGGCGTCAGGTCCCACAGGCAGCTGAGATCGGCGTGCGCGTGGTCTGGGTCGCGCTTGCGGCCGTCGTAGCGCGGGCCGGTGGTGGTGGTGGTCGAGGGCTTGGGTTCGGGGACAGCGGCGGCGGCGGCGGCGGCGGTGTTGGTGTCGTCGGCTTCTTCGGGAGCGTCGACGAAGTGCTCTTCTTCGTCGTCGTCGTCAAGCTCGGGCGTCTCGAGCATCGTCTTGATGCTGGGGAACGTCTTGGTGAGTTCGTAGATTAGATACAGAACACCGCACACGAAGGGCGGCTCGTGGAGAGTGATGACCTGCAGCAGACGCTTAACGAAAGCCTTGACGCGCTTGATGCTGACATCGGCCTTCAATGATCTGTACAGGAGGTTAAGGTACATGACTTGTTTCGAGGAGTGCAGGAGGCGGGGATCCAGTAATGATTCGTATAGCGTCCGGTAGAACCTGTCGGTCGAGTAGTGCTTGGTTGCCGAGATTTGTTGAATCAACAGCAAGGCTTGGATGGCCGTGTTGAAGTTTGAGGAGTGGGTGACGCGGAAGACAGTGTCGAGCTGCTTCTCGAAAGCAACATCGTCGGTCTTGGCGTAGGGGAAAGCACGGTTTACACCGGTCAAGACACCGGCGATGAGCTTTTCGTTCAGCTCTGATTCCGCATTAGCAGCCTTTTCCTGCTCCTTCTCCTTCGCCTTGGCCTTCTGTTTTGCCTTCTTGCCGGCCTGGCCGCCACCTCCCTGCGCCTTCTTATCGTCCTTCGCTTCCGACTTGGGTCCTTTCTTCAGCAAACTCAAGAAGAGCGCAAAGTATATTTCCAGCAGCTTGTTCGCAACCTCCGGCTCCTTTGCGCTCAAAATTGTCTGGTTCAGAGTGATGATGGCGTAGTACTTAGCGTGGGGGCTTTGGTTCGGGCGGAAAAGGCATTCGGATTCGATGGCGCCAATGATGATACCCTTCATAACCGGGTGCGAGTTCTGCAGCTGGAGGAGAAGGTACGAGGCACGAGAAGCAATCTTCTTCTCATTGTCTCCCAGCTTGTTGATGAGCAGCCTCAACAAGTTCTCCTCCTGCTCGGGCTTCTCCTTCAGCAGCTCGTAGACGAAGGTGATGGCACGACTCCTCGAGTACTCGACCTCGTCGTTGCACCAGCCCTCGAGAATCCTTAGCATCTCGAAGTAAGTGCGCTTCAGCCAATCCTCATATGCCCAGGAAATCAAATGGACATTCTCAATTCCAGGAGGCAAGCGCTGTCCATTCTTCCAGTTTGCGTTGGGTCCAGAGAACGCAGCAAGCACAGCGGGTTGCTTGACGAAAGAGCGCAACTTCCTATCAGGCGGCAGTACCACACCCTGGCCCAGTAAATCCTTGAGCGCGCCCAGCGCGAGAAGTGCCTGGTTCCTGCTCTTCTTCCTAGCCAGTCCCAACAAATTTTCAAAGGCCTTCATGGTGTGCAGCGGCGATTCCTGAATCAACAGCGTTAAGGCCGAAACTTTATCCTCCAAAGTACCCGAAGCCATGATGGTGGACAAGAACTTATGCGACGAGTCGGCAGACATGTTGCTGTTGGCGTATGTCTTATTCTCAGACTCGAGGAGGGACTCGGCATACTGGTAGACATCGTCGAGAACATAGCGAGGCGCAGGGACAAACTCGTCTGGAATCGAAATGGCGGGAAGCTCAGCGGCATGCCAGTCGGGGCGAGGCTGGAAAGTCTGTGCATATACGTCAGCAGGGACAAGTACCTAGGAAGGTAGAAGTGCTTACCAGAGAGCTCTTCTGGCCGGACGGCGCAGACTTGGAGCCGCGGCCGCCATGGTGGTTGTCTTTGGACTGATTTTGGCCCTTTTCGTGCTTCTGGAAGGGCTTTTCGGCGCCATGGCGCGATTCGGAAGCAGTCCGCTTCTTTCCCATGGCGAGATATGGATTTTTGCAGCTGGGCCTCTCGGGTCCCGACAACGCGCGCGGTCGAAAGTCGCGACGGCGGGTTTCTCGAAAAAACTCGCGCCAAGACGTCGGCGATCGGCAGTTGCAGGGGTCATCGCGACCCATGGGTCCGCGTCTCCGCTTGCCGCCCCGCCAGAGCGCGCAGTTCCGAACAGTCATATTGTTCGCGACTCCCAAAGCTCCCCTCTTCACAACTCAATTGCCCTTCTCTCACTCGCTTGAAAACCCCCCAGACAGCCATGGCTCAGGAGGGCAAAATTTCCATCACTCCGCTGCTCAAGCGGCTCTGGCCCGATCTGCCAATTCCCGATGCCCCGCCAATCACCGCCAACGAGATTGCTCTGGCCATTTCGCACATCTTCACCAACAGCCTTTCTCCCGTGCAAACTGGTGCCCTCTTGACTGCTTTGCACTTCAAGGAGTACGACCGGAAAGCCGATGTCTTGTTCAAGTGTGCCGGCGCAATGCGCGACGCCGCCGCTCAGGTCGATAAAAAAGCCCTGCGCGAGGTCCTGAAGAAGAATGTGCGGAAGGAAGGAAACTACCGTGGTGGGCTGGTATGGTATGCCCAATTGCTACTGCTTGCAGTTCAGCTTCAATTGCGACGAGAAACATCCCATTGACTCGCTGCAGTGTGACATCGTAGGAACCGGCGGCGACTCGCACAACACGTACAACGTCAGCACCACCTCGTCCATCCTGGCCTCGTCGCTGCTCCGCCTGAGCAAGCATGGCAACCGCTCGTCAACCTCTAAGTCGGGCTCCGCCGATCTGCTTGACAGCACGCAGCCGCGCGCTCCCGTCATCAGCGCCGTCACGCCCGCGACGCTCGAGGAGATCTACGCCAGCACCAACTACGCCTTCCTCTTCGCGCCCATCTTCCACCCGGCCATGAAATACGTCGCGCCCATCCGCAAGGAGCTGGGCTGGCGCACAATCTTCAACCTGCTCGGGCCCTTGACCAACCCGGTCGAGGCACTGATCGAGGCGCGCGTCATCGGCGTCGCCCGCCGCGACGTGGGGCCCGTCTTCGCCGAAGTGCTCAAGCTGGCCGGCGCGCGCAAGGCGCTCGTCATCTGCGGCAACGAGGACCTGGACGAGCTGAGCTGCGCGGGGCCCAGCAACTGCTGGATGCTCAAGGAGCGGCCGAATCCCGATTTCCGCGGCCCCAAGGACGAGGCTGACGAGGACTACACGACGTCGGACGACGAGGACGCCCCGCCCCGCTCGCTCGTCGACATCGACCACTTCGAGGTCGCGCCCGAGGACTTCGGCCTGCCCCGCCACGCCCTGTCCGAGGTCAACCCCGGCAAGGAGGCCCACGAGAACGCAGAGATCCTCATGAAGTTGCTCCGTAACGAGCTGCCGCGTGATGACCCTATCCTGCACTTCGTCCTTATCAACACGGCGGCGCTGTTCGTCGTCAGCGGCATCTGCGAGGCCGACGAGAGCAACATGGGCCCCGGCGACGACGGCAAGGTCATCACCGAGCGCGGTCCGGGCGGTTGTCGCTGGAAGGAGGGCGTCAGAAGAGCGCGCTGGGCCATCGAAAGCGGTGAGGCGCTGAAGCAGTGGGAGGCTTTTGTCGAGGTCACGAACAGGGTCAAGGCCTAGAAAGTGATTTATGCTGTGACGGGAGAGATTTGAGAAAGAATTATTTCAACTTTTGGTTGTTCCCACGTTTTGACATGTTGGAAAGCTACGAGCGCTTGTAGAATGTAATGGGATTCACCGGGCGCCATTCCGGAAGCGACCGGCTGCCGCAGTCTGCGAGTATTCGAATGTTTCGTGCACATTTCAGAGGTGATTCATTGAGGTGCGGTGCCTACATGACGCTTACAGTGAAATGTCAAAGAATCACCGCGGGGTCATGTTAGCTGAGATGTACTTATTCCGTTCAGGTCTCAGCATGCTATTCACTTAGTTACAAGAGATGATTTACACGTAAAGATTTAGGCAAAATCAGGGCTCGAGTAGAGTCAATATTAGGCTAATACCACGCTATTGGAACACAACTCCCCTATGGATGTCCTTCATCAATAAGAAATCACTATCGCTCGCAGCTGTCACTACTGCTGGCACGTCTTTCAAGTCTCCTTCATGCCCCTCCTTTTCTTGTTGTTTGTTTAAGCTTATATTAATTCAACCATTACGGATTCCACCAGATCGTCGCTCTGAGTGTGCGATGCAATCTAGCCCAGGGCGTTCGACAAGAGCTTCTCGGAAAGGGCGTAATTCCGAAGTGAAAAGGGAAGAGTGTAACCCAAAGACCTGCCCATCAACCGGCGTGCTTAACGCACGGAGAAGCAAAATTCCACCCTAGACCTAGAAATTCAACTAGCCATCATCTCTTCGATCAAAACAATGGTATCCGGCATTCGCCACTACGCATTACAGAGAAGCCTTCCCCACTCATATCAACCCGCATCTATCCAATGGGGAAAAAGAAGAAGAATAACCTTGCATGCAAACCACGCAACCCGCATCTATCGCCCGTAATCCGACCCGAAGCCATTTTTCGCGCCAAAACAAAAGATATTGGCCTTGACGCGTTTGATGTTCAAAAAATAGATTTATTCATTGCTCGACCCCTTGCCTTTTGTGGATCGAAAAGACAGCAAAAGACAGAGTACCAACCCTTCATACCATCGTCATCCGAACGGCTTCATGCGCCATGATATCTATCCTGAAAAAGAAACACTGTTTTGAGCATCTGTCTTCAGCACATTCACTGGCCATTCGAAGACTTAGGCCCGCTACCTAAGCCTGCTTGGCCGACAGACGCAGCTTGCGGAACAGTAGCCGAGGAAGCGGCTTGTTCATTTTGCTCCGCCTGCGAGCCCTCTGGAGCTTTCTTGCTAGGCGGGGTCAATATGGGAGGGTTGGCGCTAGGCGCCAGCGGGGCGACGGGGGGAAGCTTCGGGGCTTCAGACAGGCCTTGGGCTGTAGGCGGCGCGCTATCATGCTTCTCCGGCGAGATGCCGGCTGAAGGCTCGGGCAAAAGGCGGGAGTTGTTCTCTACGAAAGGGGAAGAGTGTGGTTGAGGAGGGGAAGAAGCTTGTTTGACCGGTGAAAATGCTGGACGCTGGATTGGTGCTGGTGGGAAGGATGCACCGGGGCTAGTGAAAGGGGCTGTCGTAGGGTAGCCGTTGGTCTGGTATGGTGAAGACGCGGGGGCGGGCTTTGATGGCGACGGGGCGCCGTATCCCGAAGACATGGGACGCTGTTGAATCGTAGCCGGGCTCGGCTTCGACGGTGATGGAGCTCCATAGCCCGACGGAGGCGAACGTTGCTGACTGGGGCTGTTCGGTGCCGGATTATACGTCAAGGGCCGACTCGGGGATGAGTTGGCGGATGGATTCGAGGGGTATCCATTTGACTGCCCGTGAGGTGGATTCTGAGATGGAGGTGAGTGGTGCCAGTTAGGAGAACCTGCCATAACGTGGTGCCCACTTTGGCCACTGGCCATGAAACGTGGTGGCGGAATGGACGGTGCATTTGCGGCTGATAATGATGGCACCGGCGCTGGTGGAGCGTGTGAGGGCGTGCTGTGTGCGGAGCCATAACTGGATACCGCATGAATCATTCCGGGTGGACCAGAGGTTTGGCCATGAGGCGATAGGCTTGGACCATTCAGGATACCATTTGCCGGCGGTGGGTGCAGTGGGGCTGTTTGCGGGGGCCGTGCTGCCCGTGCTGGCTGCAACGGCTGCTCGGGAAGAGGCACGGTGCCGGAAGGTTGAGTCTGAGCTGGCGGAGGTGCAGCCGCTAACGACGATGCAGAGCTGTCCGGCTTAGGCGAAGCACCAACCTTGAACTTAAGGGGTGGTAGCTTGGGTCTTGCAGCGTCTTCTGCCCTTTGCTTGCAATCTGAGCAGACGAAATGGAAATCATCCCTCTCTGCTGTTGCTTTAGCAATCCCATGGCACGCACTGTGTTGCCAGACATTGCATTTCTCGCATGCGATACTGTGCGAGCCATCATCCTGCCACAAAGTCAGCTGCCGAACCAAACAACGCGAGTGTCGGATGCCGTACCAAGTTCTCACCATGAACACCACAGACGGCACAATCGAAAATCCAGTTTTCCTCTTCCTGGGCCATCTGCTCCAGCTCCTTTTGACGCCTTTCCATCTCGGCTTTGAGGTGGCGTTCGGACATCCGCATTTCGTTGTTTTCTGCCTTTTCGCTATTCTCCTGCAGCTTCTTCAGCTCCTCCTCGTGAAGTATGCGTTTCACTTCACGCTCTTTCAGGCGCTGCTCGCGGGTCATCATGCGTGATTGTCGTGCCTTCAGTGTGTCAGTAAGCCGTTTCAGCAGATGCTCGGACGATGGACGCACCTCCTCCATCTGCTTCTGCTTCTCTTGCTCCTTCTTGGCCATTTCAAGGTCAGACACACGCTTGCGTTCAGCTTCAACAGCAGCCTCCTGTTCCTTTTGCTTCTCCAAACGGCCTGCAATTCTGCTGGAACGCTTTGCATTCGCCAGCTTCTCAAGGTTCTCCAGCTCCCTTTGCTTCCTCAGGGCCTTTTGTCGCTGTTGCTCAGCCCTCTTTTCGATAATGGGAATGACATCGGCCTGCAGACGCTTCACGAGCTCTTTCTCGTTTGGATCCCTGCTCTTGCGGATGGAATCCACGAAGGTGGTGTAGTCTTCCAGCGTGACGGCAACGCACTCCCATGTCATACCGCCAAATGTATCCTCCTCCGGCGCAGAAGCATCCTGGGCGCCATCTTCCTCCTGTTCTGCATCACTTTCTGAAGGTGACGTGGAAAGTCTCCTTCGTTTGCTGGCTCGGGTACCCTTAGTTTTCTTAGGCTTCGCTTTGGATTTCGGCTTGGACTTTTGCGGCGGGGCTGCGGGCAAGGGCGGGTCGGTGCGACGGTATAGGCGATCGTCATCAAGAACAAAGTAAGTGCGGTCCTCCTTATCCCATCCAAATGCTTCGACGCGCTGGTGGATGTTAGCATAGACCAAGGATGCCAGTTGGCAATACCGCTTACCCAGCTCGTCTGGTCAATGTCCTTCTGCTCCGGCATCTTCTCACGTATGCGATCGGCATTGCCGAGGGTCCAGGTGGAAAGCTGCTGGAGGATGCGAACTTTGGTGAAAGTGTCCATGTCGTTGAACTTTTTGGGCTCTTCATCGACTCCGAAGGGGTTGCGCTGAGGCGCCTTGGCGACGTACTGGCGGCGCGCATACTCATCAAATATCTCCAAACTGGTCAAAGTCAGCAGGCGATCATTTAATGCGCGTGTAGGAGCTCTCACGTTAGTCCCTTGTGTGACGACACGTATTTGAGTAGAGCTAGGCCGATTTGCGCAAGCTTTTCAGAGGGTGTGGGCTTTAGGCATTCTGCCTCGAGTTCCTGCGCCGAGTTAGATTGATCCAGCATGCTGGTGCACCAGGTGCAGGCGGCCGATGGACGCGGGGAAGTGCTCACGTCGACGTCGATGTCCTCGTCGATCTTAACCACAGAACCAAAGATGTAGATGTATTGCACAAGGCTCGCGAACTCCCAGGTGTTGCGCAGCTTCTCGAGCTTTGTGGGCTCCTGTTTGCGCGGTTGTTCCTCCTGCTCGACTTCTTGACGACCGCGCTTCCTGGCAGGCATGGTGACGGAAGCGTGCCGTGCGGCGACGCGTTGCGCAGGCGCGAGGGGGCAAACTGCGCGATTGGCGTGGCTTCGAGCGAGAAACGGTCGAGTAGCGCGATGCGGAGCGAGGGTAGCGCGCAGTTCAGTGCACGACGCGCGACGGGGCGTGGGGTGAGAGTTGGCGGGTGATTCTGAAGTTGTACCTGATCTCTGTAGAAATTGGAGAGGGCCGACATCCAGCGTCACTCGGGGCGGCGCGCGCTCTTGGCATCACCGCTCCGCAGGCCGCCGCCAGCACAAAGTCGTGGCCGCATTTCGAGGGCTATCCCTTGCCATCCTCTCGCAGCTCGCGCATTTCGCCCAGGCACAGCTGTGGATGTGTAAATTAAACTGAACACGATCCGACCGCGCCATTAATTTTTGCGCGCTGGCTGCTCGTGTGCCTCGGCAGGCGTTTGCCCGCACTATACGAGGCCTTAGTAAAAGAAAAGCATATTATACTATCGACGCGTCTCAGAATTCCTCTGCAAACACATTTGAATCAGTCCTCGAGCACCTCCCCGGCTGTTTGCAGCCTGGCTGCCGTCGCTGCAGCGACGCGGGAAAACCTGCGCAGCAGCAGGGCAGAGCCGGAGAGCCGTGAAGATCCCGCGTCAGCCCTATGACAGCTACCAATTAAGGCTGGTCCTTATCTCGTAACACCCACCCGCCCCAGCTGCAGCGCGCCATTGATTGCGCGGCAGCACAGCGCGCGTCGCGAGATGAGGGAAGCAGGCGCTGGAATGCTCCGTCTCGCGCCCCTTCTTGCGCCGCAGGCTGGACGTCAAACGATCAAAACAGGCGCGCAGCTCTGGGCCCTCAGCCCGACTTGGTAAAGTTCGACCTTGCATGTGCCAGGTCCGCCATTTGCCGTTTCAGATGGCGATGGGGTCGGCCGCGCCGAGCATGCCGTGCCTGCCGGAACGCCTCCGTTGGTGAGTGATGAGCATGCCGAGACCCGGGAGCATACGTGCACACAAATAGGGACAGCAGCCCGCGGAGGCCGAGCAAACGCGTGAAGTACTTTGCGAAATCGCTGCTGGGGGTGTGAGTTTGCGACGCGTGGCGGTGGTGCTAAAAATATTCGGTACTCTCTGCGCTCTGGCCCACCGCGTGGCGTAGTCCCTGAAGCTGCCAGACGTGCTTCTGCTTCCGACGCCAGCCCGTATTGCATGCACAATCCCGCGCCAAGCTGCCTACGATCGCCGTACTTCGCGACGAGACATTTCGCCCACACCTCAACCAACACCACTCCCGCCGTCTTCACGCGCTCTCGTCTTCTGCGCCGTCGCCTCGAGCCCCCGTCGCGCGCCGCCAAGCCCCCCCGTTCGACCGCAACACCACGCTGCGGCGCACAGATCACCCGGATCTGTGAAGCCCGCAGTGCTGTTTACCCCAGATTATCGCATACCAACTCCGCCGCCCGCCCAACCAGCTCCCGCCGCCCTCTACCGCCCGTTGTCCCGATGACGCATTGGTGCGCATAGTCACTCAGGGACGTGTCGCTCGTTACCATGGCCGATCACAACAATAACCAACGCTATCGCGACGAATCGACGCCGCAGTCGATACCACTGCAAGACCTCAACCGGCCCCCTGACACCGACAACCCCGAATCCCCGCATCGCCGCACCCTCAGTGACCGTGGGAGGAGCTTGCTACGAGGCCGGGACTCGCGAAACGCCAGGTATGCGCCGCTCAGTGAATCCAGTCCCCCGCGGGAAGCTGGTCGACCGTCGCCACTCCACCTGTCAACACAAGGGCTAAATAACAGTGGCCGTGGCCCCGCGTCCTCGCCGATCAGCCCTGTGGGAGACGTGGGGGCGTTTCAGAACGCCATTGGTTTCGCAGGTCTGTCGTTCGAAGGCGACTCGTCTCGCCGGGACCAGCCTTCAGTTGTATCGCCCGGAAACCCTCGCAGCCCGCCCGTCTGGTTACACCCCAGCGATGGCACGCCGTACGACAGCCGTATATCAGAAGATGAGAGCACCGGTTACTTTAAGTCTGCGGACCCGGACGCGGCGCCTAGTAGCAGCACTCGCCATCTTACACCTGCCTCGCCCGGCGCAGAACCCAGGACCCCTGTGGAGCAAACCGGCCGCTCTAGCTTCCAGAGCGTACAATTTCTGACTCCAGAGCGAGCTTCGGCTTCTCCGGGAAAAATGCGACTTGGAGATGACCTCAACCAAGCCGAAGCCGGTCTTCGCTTGTCGACTCAGACTCTTGGACGGTCAGGTTCAGGCGGCCGCACAAGGTCGCTCTCTCCTTCAGCATTAGAATCTCCTCTCCGGCGGGCTGGAACTATGATGAGAAATATTTCTCAGCGTGTCGTCAATATCAGTAACGAACCTGAGCTTATTGAACGAGCCATTCGCCGGAAGTCTTCACAGAAAAAGCAAGGAGAGCAACAGTTGGAAGAGGATGAGTGGCCCTCTGCAGACGCGTACGGAAATGATGGTCCGCCTCCGTCTCCGCGCTCCCCGCGCTCCCCGATATCACCTGGATCGCCGCTGGAGAAGCTTCCGTCGCCTACGCACCGACGTAATTTCAACTGGAAATACCAAGCAAACCCTTTGAGAGGCAAATCTTTAGGGATCTTTCCGCCGGACAGTCCCATTAGGATGAAGCTCTGCGATGTTTTAACACACCCCGCTACCGAGCCCATTCTCCTTCTTTGTATCATTATGCAGACCATTTTGCTCACCATAGATTCGGCTCGCAGCGTGTTTACGCATCCCCGGTCAAGTCACTGGGGTACTACCTGGATAGACTATTTCCTATTGGCCCTTTTCGTAATTTACACCATCGAGGTTATAATACGCATAATTGTGTCGGGCTTTATCATCAACCCAGTTGAGTACAGCACGATCAACCGTCAAATCGGCGTCCGGCAAGCTATGATAGAGAAGGGCAAAAAGCTGTTTGCCGGGCCTCAACGCCAACCCTCGGTTAAGAGAACGGACACGACCCTTCCGCCGGAACAGCCCGTGCTCTTTCGCTCTTTCACAACCTACCAAATGGACGTCGATGACCCCGCGAATGCCCGGCAACAGCAGAGAGTTCGACTCGCTCATCGAGCGTTCTTGCGTCACTCTTTCAATCGACTCGACTTTGTCGCCGTTGTCTCGTTTTGGATCAGCTTCGTCATTGGTGTGTTCGGTGTCGAGGAGCACAACCACGCCTACGTCTTCCGCATGCTTAGTTGCTTGCGTATTCTTCGTCTTCTGGGTCTTACCAGCGGTACAACGGTCATTCTGCGAAGTTTGAAAAGAGCAGCGCCACTACTCGTCAACGTCGGTTTCCTCATGGGTTTCTTCTGGTTGTTGTTTGCCATCATCGGAGTCCAGAGCTTCAAGTCCAGTCTCAGGCGAACGTGCGTCTGGAAAGATCCAGCGGGTGAACAAGAAGACTACACTACCGAACAATATTGCGGAGGCTATCTTACTAAAAACGGGACCGCAATGCCATGGATCAGTCTCAACGGGCTTGCAGGGTCGGACTATCAGAAAGGTTTTCTCTGTCCCTATCCTGCGGAGTGCATCGAAGGCGAAAACCAGTACAACGGCACCGTCAGCTATGATAACATTTTCCAGTCTTTAGAACTGGTCTTTGTTGTCATGACCTCCAATACGTTCTCCGACCTCATGTACAATTTGTCAGACAGCGACTATCTGGCTGCCTGTCTCTACTTTGCCTTTGGCATTGTTATCTTGGCGCTGTGGCTACTCAACTTGCTCATCGCTGTGATCACATCGTCGTTCCAAGTCATCAGAGACGAGAGCAAGACCAGTGCTTTCACGGCTCAAGAAGTCACGCAAGGTCAGGATGAAAAGCAAGAAGAGGTCGCGCCGAAACGGCGCAAGCCCGCCATGCTCCGGGTATACCTCAAAACCAGAGCCTTTTGGGTTCTACTCATCGTTTTCGACCTCATTGTTCAAGCTCTACGGAGCCACGAGATGAGTGAGGGACGCGAGCGCTTCATCAATAACACAGAAACCGTCGTGACGGGGTTCCTCCTCTTCGAGATCATCTGGCGCTTTGTCGCAGACTGGAGACATTTTCATCGCCGCCGGAGAAATCTCCTGGATCTCTTTCTCGCAGTCATCACCACCATCATGCAGTTCCCCCCTATTAATAACAAGGAGCGTGTCTACGCCTGGATGACTGTCTTCCAGATCATTCGTTTCTATCGCGTGGTTCTGGCAGTCTCTTTGACCCGCGAACTCATCATGACCGTCCTTGGCAACGTCTACGGTCTTCTGAACCTGATCCTGTTCGTGTTCCTCCTGACATTTCTGGCAGCTCTTTTTGCTGCTCAAATTTTCCGCGGCGAGCTACCTGAAGAGGACGACGGCGAATCAATTCGAGTCACGTTTTCTTCTCTATTCAACTCTTTTCTTGGGATGTATCAATTGCTCTCTAGCGAGAACTGGACGGATGTTCTCTTCACCGTTCAGAAATTCGAAGTCGGCTATAACACCGCCTGGATCGGAGCCGCTTTCTTGATCATCTGGTACATCTTGTCCAACTTCATCGTCCTGAACATGTTCATTGCTGTCATTCAGGAGAACTTTGATGTGTCAGAAGATGAAAAGCGGCTTCAGCAGGTCAAGGCCTTCCTGCACCAGAAAGAGCTCGGAGGTTCCACGGCTGGCAATCTCGCACTGTCGACCATCTTCAAAGTGACCGCTGGGAGGAAAAGGGACCCCCTTGACTATGGAACTGCTGCCACCGAAATGTTGCTGAAGGATGCCGTGGTCCGGGATTTCCTTGACGAGCCTGAACAACCCCTACTCGCCGGCACAGACACTCACCACCATGACACACGGCACAACGGCGCAACCGGCGTAGTGAAGGTGGGTGTTCTGACAAGGCTATGGGATCATTTCGTCCGCAGAGTATGGCACCGCGAACCGAATCCTTTCTACTCTCGGCTTGAATTCTCCAAAGCGTACGAAGATTTGGACCCCCGGACGATGGCACAGGAGGTCGTGTCAGCTACCGAACGCAGGAAGAAGGCGCAAAGAGAATACCTGCAAAAGCATCCTTCGTACAACGTCTCACTGTTCATGTTCAAGCCGCACAACCCCATCAGGAGGGTTTGCCAACGCATTGTTGGACCAGGACGTGGTGATGACCGTATCGAAGGTGTGACGCCTTCAATTCCTATCTGGTACGCATTCTCAGCGTTCATCTACGCGGCAATTGTTGCCATGGTGCTTCTTGCTTGTATCACCACTCCGGTCTACCAAAAGGAGTATTTCGAGACACATGGCTACAGCGTCTACAACTGGTTCGTGTACACGGATTTGGGTTTCGCTCTCCTCTTCACGGTCGAAGCGCTCATCAAAGTCATCGCCGACGGTTTCTTCTGGACGCCGAATGCCTACTTCCGAAGCTCCTGGGGCTTCATCGACGGTATCGTGTTGATCACGCTGTGGATCAACATTGCCACCCTTCTGCTCAACGAAGGAGACGTGTCGCGAGCTGTCGGTGCTTTCAAAGCTCTCAGAGCTCTCAGGTTGCTTAACGTCAGTGACAGTGCTCGGAATACTTTCCATCACGTCATTGTTCGAGGCGGCTGGAAGGTCATGTCGGCGGCTTTCGTCTCCCTGAGCTTCCTTATCCCATTTGCCATCTACGGACTTAACCTCTTCAACGGCCGTATGTACACGTGCAATGATGGAGATTCGAATATTGTGAATCTTGATGATTGCGTTGGAGAGTATCTCAGCTCGCCATTTAACTGGGACGTCTTAGCACCTCGTCAGGCCGCAAACCCCTACTACGACTTCGACAACTTTGGAAATTCCCTCTTCATTCTGTTCCAGATTGTCTCCCAAGAAGGTTGGATTGATGTCATGTATTCCGCGCAGGCGATCACCGGCGTGTTTCGGCAGCCTGAGGATTTTGCCGCTCAAGGAAATGCGGTATACTTCGTCGTCTTCAACTTGCTCGGTGCAGTCTTCGTGTTGACGCTGTTCGTGTCCGTCTTCATGCGTAACTACACTGAACAGACTGGGGTTGCATATCTGACGACAGACCAACGCTCATGGCTCGAATTGCGCAAGCTCCTCAGGCAGATTTCACCCTCGAAGAGACCATCGTCGACGAAGAAGCGAGAGACATGGGAAGAATGGTGCTATCGCCGCGCGGTGAAGAAGACTGGTCGATGGCAGAGATTTATCACCTTTATCCTCATCCTTCACCTGCTTCTTCTCTGCCTGGAATACTACCCAGAACCATGGCAGTGGGGACGCACCCGAGACTTCGTGTTCCTGATTCTCACCCTAATCTACATCGCCAACATCACTGTTCGGATTGTCGGGTTGGGTTGGACACGATTTCGTCGGAGCTCTTGGGACATCTACTCCCTGTTTGCTGTCTTTGGAACGTTCGCTACCACGATTCTCCTCCTCACAAACTTCAACGAGCGTGTATACGTCCAGCTCCACAAGCTCTTCCTTGTCTCGATCACACTTCTGCTCATTCCCCGCAACAACCAACTTGACCAGCTCTTCAAGACCGCAGCCGCATCGGTGGGCTCCATTGCCAACCTGCTCGCCACATGGTTTGTGCTGTTCCTTGTTTTTGCCATCGCCTTTACGCAGGCATTTGGCCTAACCAGGTTTGGGTCGCAAGAAAGTGGCAATATCAACTTCAGGACCGTTCCCAAGGCGCTCATTCTCCTGTTCCGGATGTCCAGTGGTGAAGGATGGAACGAGGTGATGGAAGATTTTGCTTCCATCCAGCCACCTTTCTGTACTGTCGCTGACGAGTTTTACGATGGCGACTGCGGCAGTGCTGAATGGGCCCGCACTCTTTTCATCCTCTGGAACGTGCTCAGCATGTACATCTTCGTCAACCTGTTCGTCTCGCTCATCTACGAATCCTTCTCGTACGTGTACCAGCGCAGTAGCGGCATGTCCGTTATTAGCCGCGAGGAGATTCGTCGGTACAAGCAGGCTTGGGCAGAGTTCGATCCTCATGGCACGGGATTCATTGCCAAGGAGAAATTCCCGCGGCTGCTTGGCGTAAGTTGTTCTCCAGGCTCTCGAGAATCATGTTACTGACATATGTAGGAACTTTCGGGTGTCTTCGAGATGCGGATTTACGACGGCGATTTTACGGTCAGCCGGATCATCGAAGACTGTAGCAAGCCAATGCCCGACCATGGCTTCTCGATTGATGGCAGGAAACAGAAGCTCGAAATCGACATCGACAAACTCAACGATCGGCTGGCTTACCTGCCCTGCGAGGAGATCCGTATGCGGAGAGCACGGATGAACAGATTCTTTGAGGAGATGCTCAATGGCGCAGACCCTGACAGAGGCATCCACTTCACTTCTCTTCTCATCACTCTTGCTCATTACAAGGTCATCAACGACAACAAGAGCTTGAGGTATGTGAACTCCGCAAACATCGTGTATGGACCGATACTGACATTGCTTCTAGACTTGAGGAGTTCCTGCGCCGCAAGGCCCGACTTCAGCGCGTCGAAGAGTCAGTGCAGCGCAAGATCGTCATAGGCTTCTTCGACACGCTTTTCTGGGCGCGTCGCTTCCGTCGCGCCCTGGAAGCCAAGCGCGCAGGCCGGATGACGGCGGTGCCGCAGTTCGAGTTCACCATGGCCGACGACGCCAGCCCAGCAGGCGGCCTCCGACCGGAATCGAGCCTGCCATCGCCCTCGCTCTCGCCGTACCAGCAGCCGCCATCGGTGGGAGGCGACGGTGGCTACTTCGACAACCTCAACAACCGGCCGCAGCCGCCGCCGCCACTCGACACGGAGGGCGCATTCCGCAGCCGCGCCAACAGCATCCAGAAGACGCCCGTGCAGAGCCGTGCCAACAGCATCCAGGCCAGCCCCATCATGAGTCCCACACGGGGCGGCGCGCTGCAGAGCATCCCGCTCAGCCCGACCCTCAGCCCCACGCACTCGCCGCACACTAGTCCTCATACCAGCCACGCGCCTGTCGACCCCGCCGAGCTCAACTGGCAGCTAGCCAGCGCCCTCAACCTCAGCAGGCCGTCCAGCCCGTCGGCCGGCGGCGCTGGTGGCGCTGGGCGTGATAGCACAGGCACGGCGACAGCTGGGCCCAGTGGCGTCAGTCGCTCTTCCACCGTGCCGGGAAGCGTTGGCCGGCAGAGCACCATGCCGGAAGGCGGCGGGCAGCGCAGCAGGCAGAACAGCGACGTCAGCGCGCAGGATGTGCTGGAGGTGTTGGACAACAGCATTTGGGGCGAGAGTATCAGGAAAAGCTTCACGGTCAAGAGACCGGGTAGATGATGAGTGGATTAGTGGAGGCCAACCCCCGGTTTCATTTTTAGCCCCCCACCCCATCCTCCTCCCCGCTTTTTGAGCGGGGGATGAAGGTAGAGGGAAGGGAAGGCAGCAGGGCCAAGACAAGGCAAGGGAAGTAGTGTGGGAATCATTGGACGGGAGCTAAAGTGTTCGACATACTCCTCTCCCCACTTCGGCGGGAGGGAGGGTGGGATGGGGGTGGGAGTTCTGCTTTTGGGATGGATGCGGGTTTTTGTGGGTATGGGGGAAATATTGCGTGCTGCACGCGCGCAATCTACTTTTTTCGCTACTGCTGCTCAGTTTTCCCCTCTCCCTTCTCTCTTTCATTTATGTATGTGCGAAGGAGAGAGCCGAGTTGCACATGCTGTGCATGCAGAATGCAAGAGAGGCGCGCACAGGATATGCAGGGGAAGGCCCCGGTGGCAAAGGGAAGGGGAAAAAAAGAAGATGCAGAGTAGTCACATTTTGGCCCTTTTGCCGACCTCTGCGGCGGGTGGTTTGATGACAGTAGCAGCAGCTGGAATTTTTCTATATCGGAAAGGTGTCTGGGGAGGAGGGGAAATCAGGGGGGTCGGATGCAGGGAAAGTGAAACTCGGGACATGTGTCGTAGCATAGCGATGGCGTTCTCTGTCTTGTCCCCATTCTAAAATTGTTCATCATTTGCCTCTTTCTGCCTACCTCTTGTCCTTCTCGCACCACCATGCTCTCACTAGGCGTGGTCTGGAGCGGATGTGATGTGTGGTAGGCTGATTCATTTACTAGGTTATTAGGCTGAAGAGACACCAAGGCAGCTCGTGCGGCAGCGGAGTGTGCTCGAGGTGGTGGGAAAGCAATACGGGCCGGTGCGCGGGTGGTGGCTTTCTGATGCGTTGTTCACATGGGACCCTGGTAGGGTGTGATGTGATGGGGTGGGTTTTCGTTCGGGCGGTGTGCAATGCGTGCATGCGCTTTGCTCGACTGCTGCCTCCTGACGCCATCTGGCTTCTTCTTTGGTGTTCGGCCATGCCGGCGAGCAAAAAGCAAGAAAGTATGTCAAAGTCGTCGGCATTTTGCGTGAAGATAAGAATAGTCGCTTGTCATTAAGCGGGAAAAGAGGACCCACTTGTCCCTCGCTATCTCGATGATGCACCTCACGGAATCACGCGGTGATGCGTATGAGGTGAAATGAAGCAGTTCGCACGAAGCGAGCGAGCTGGACGAGATCCCCACAGCTGGCGAGTCGGCCGTTGATTGTTACTCGAAATGAGGGCCGAGAGATGGAGAGCGATGGAACGGCGCAGGCGGCGAGGACGTCGCTCACTGCCAGAAGGGGTTTGGAGAGGCGCGCAGTCACGCGGGCGGCGGCATGCAGGCGGCGCGGGTTGCCGCCAGCTGGCAGGACACGTGGGTGCTGGGGCGGCCGCGACTTTGACGACACAGCCGGCGCCGGCAGCGACTGCGAGCTTGTTGCTTGCCGGCGCGGCCGCTGCTGGGCTGGGCAGGCACAAACGCGTGTGTGAGATTTGGGACGGATGGTGAGACGTCGCACATTGACGGTAGCGCGTCTCAGGACCAGGCCGCGACAGGGACCGCTGCGGGACGGCGGACGGACTGACGATTGCGGGCGTGGGCCGGGGGCCTGCTCGGTTGCGCCATCAAAAAGGTCGAGGCCGGATGCGCGGCCTGGGTAGGGCTGTGTTGCACGCCTGTTATGCGGGCTGAGACGCGGTCGACGCGCGAGCATTCCCCTGGCCGGAGCTGTCGCGACGCATCCCCCAGCTACTTTATCGCCGTCTTGCGTTATAAGGGCGCGCCGGGGCCGCGTGCCGCCTGGGAATCGCAATCCACGTTGCTCTCACGACACTTCCCCATCACGCGCCGGCCGCCGTTGACTCTCCCAAGTGCACACGCCCGCTGGCTTGGACCCTGCAGCTGCTCGCCACGTCTGCTCTCCACTAATTGACGCGCTCACGACACGACCCATCAAGCCCCTAAGCAGCCAAGGGCGCACACACCCTTCGCACCTTAGCATTCCGCGAGAAATTTGTCGGGGCTCGGACAACCAGCAGCCTTTCCGCATCAGGCGAGAGACCACTCTAGCTCAGACCGCGCCGGAGCCTTATTATTTACCTGCTCCCCGCCCGCACTACTTCTCCTCCCCCAAGGACGCCATTCGCTTGTCCGCGGATCCCACTCGTTGCCCACGCGCATTGCACAGCCAGAGCAGCCACACCTTCAGCCTCGAACAGCTGCAGGTCATCCGGCACCACAACCGTCACGCCGTCACGCCACGACCCAAAAACAGCAACCCACTACCGCCTGACCCTTCCGCTTTTGGGGCCTTCCGGAAACGTTTCTCTTTTTAACGTCGTCCGACGTCACCGCACCCGGATACCTGGCGTTCCTACCCATCGCGATCTTCCGATCTCATCTATCCGCGTCAATCAAAACCCTTACTCTACCCTCTCACTTGCCGATCGCTGCAAAACACACACAATCGTTAAGATTTAAAAAAAAAATAATAACGACCATGCCTCGGCACGCCTTCCGTCTCCCCTCCCTCCACCGCCTCAACACCAAGGACCTGGCCGCACCACCCACGGCAATCTCCTCCTCTACCACCAACAACAACACCAACACACACCACCACACTCTCTCCGCCTCCTCCACCTCATCCTCGGGCTACCAGCCCCTCACCACACCTCCCTCGACTAGCCACGCCAACAAGCACCACCACAGCGACTCGGCTACGCTGTCACCCTCGTCGACAACCAGCTCCTCGTCGAACTGCTCGTCGTCGTCGTCGTCGTACTCGCGCATCCGCCACCTGCTCGCCGTGCGCCGCAAGCAGAGCCGCATCAACATCGAGCGCGAGATCGCCGACGAGGCGGTGCTGTTCGGCGGGCCCGATGGCGGGTTTCTCTCCATCATGGAGCCCAGGCCCGGCGTGGCGAGGGTGGATGGGGGTGCGGGCGGTGTGGTTATGGGGGGCATTTTTGAGGTGTTAGGGGGACGTTAAGATGGGGATTTGGGGAATAGGGGGATTTCCGGTTGTTTGGGGTTGATTGGGTTGGATGGGGATTGTGGAACGCTCACACACACCACGTGGTGGAGAAGACCCCTTTCTACCTTTTTTTCTTGTTCTTGTTCTTGCAGAGACGATTCGACGATGATGGCGGCCTCCCGAGAGGTACCCTGGCGTCACGCTCCAAACGTTTACGAAGGGGAAGGAGGGAGAGGGGCTTCACGCACTCCCCTTCCTTTTTATTTTTTCATCCCCCGGCTCTTTCTTCGGAGATGATAATGAAGTAAAGAAGATTCTGACTACGTCCGCGCCTCTTCTTTTCTTCTTTCTTTCCTTCTCTTGTCTGCTTTTTTCGATTCTCTTCTTCTCATGCGCCTGCCTACATTGTGGCGGGCTCCTTTCTTTTTCTACTTTACCATCAGTCACGCGGGCATCTGCGCTGCGTAACTGACTGGACTTTATTCCTTTCTTTTTCTTTCCTTGAAACGGACATTACCAGGCCCAGGCTTGAAGCTTTTTGTCTAATGACGTTATTCAATGTACGTACATGGGTTATCTGGCGTTACATTCTGTATCCTGCAAAATTGGATACTGATTTGGCTTTTCATGTTCATCTCTTTTACGCTCTGATGTTGTCTGATTAGAAACGAGCGACAACGGCTTCATTGCTTTTTCTCTGCTTCTTGCCAGAATGCCATGTTTGCAGTGTGTGACCTTTGTGTTCTGCTTGTGCTGCTTCATTTCAATTTTGCTTCTATGGTGTGTGCTTGCGTGTGATCAGATTGTCCTACGTGTGTGCGTGTATATTGCTCGCTCCTCTTCTCCATTGTTTTCGCTTTGATACCTAGCTCTGAGTCTTTCTCGACTTTTCCTTCGTTGATCCGGTTTTTCTTTTTTTTTTTTTTTTTGCCACATAGTTGGTTCTGGATTCCGCGCTTACGACTACGACTAAAAGCATA
Organism: Lasiodiplodia sp. KE8368; assembly: GCA_023087525.1. Classification (NCBI taxonomy): domain Eukaryota; kingdom Fungi; phylum Ascomycota; class Dothideomycetes; order Botryosphaeriales; family Botryosphaeriaceae; genus Lasiodiplodia; species Lasiodiplodia sp. KE8368. The sequence continues at coordinate 164,250 of JAJMYN010000005.1, read as the reverse complement.
CGTCACCTTCGGTAATGGTAATACTATTCGGTCTTCAACTACGCAGATCTATTTTGAGACGATATCTTTCTTCGTCATGTGTGAATCACCACGTTCTAGACAATTCCACAACGCATTGATAGCTTGACGCATATGATGCAATGCTACACATCGACACCAAGGACAGAGCAGAAGACACTCGATAACACGGATCACCCTTGCAACTCTGCTGTATATGCAGGCTGTGCATTTACAAAAATAACTACATTTTGCTGGGGAAAGTGACTGGGGGCTTCCCTGGAGTTTCCCGCACCTTGTTACTTCACTTCAATTTAGCAAAGGGTAGGCGTTCATGCAAAGTCGCATACGATCGAGCGAATAGAAGTTTGTCCCCAGTAAAGAAACGCATAAGCTTGCTGTCGGCCGGGACGGCCGTACAGCCAGTTGTTGGGTTTTGGGGAAGGTTGAGCGGTTTTCCCTGCGTTATTGAAGGATCGCGACTAGCCACCGTTGGGGAACCGTTTGGGCCGCTCAAGCCCCGAACACATGACGACGGTCCAAGCTGTCGGGCGAGCTGGTCATAGGACAGCATTTTCGTATCGTCAATTTCTCGACGAGAAAACTATTGGGCGGGAAGGAATGGACGGAACAGGCGGCATGACTGCTGGTTGCAGTAGTATTGATGAGAGATTTTTTTTTCTCTCTTCCCCTTACTGACCCGTTCGTTCGGTTAAGGTTTGGTGGGTGGGAGAGCCGCGGTCTTGTTCGACTTGTCCCGCCCGACTGTTCCCGCGCGTCCCTCCTCTGCGATATTACTTTTTCTTCTGACAGGTCTAGACTTTTGGTACTACGTCGTATTACCTCTTTCGGTCCACTTTTCTTTTCTTGGGGGGAGATGGAGGAGGGGGATCGCGGAGTGCTTCCCGTATCCACCTTTTTTTCTCGTCGTTGTTTCTCCAGCCAGCCCTACGCACGCTTATTACGACACACTTTTTCAGCCCGCCCCCAAACCCGTCATCGCGAGTCTAGAATGTTTCTCTACCCCTTTCATAAGTGGGTCGGCGAGCGCCTTATTGGTGGGCGGTGCAGGTGTGTTTGGTGTGGCTGGGACCCGTTCCTGGGTGGCCGCGCGCCTTGTAACAGTAGCGTGGGTGTGTGGCGCAGGCGGTCGGTTTGGGGTCGGCATAACGCAACGACGTGTGCGTAGGCGCGATGACGACAGCACGGGTATGCGTGGTTTTCACGGGGCTGGCTGATGTTGTGTCAGTGTTGGTCTGCAATTGTGTGTATGTATGTACATACAAAGCTAGAATGAAATAGTATTAATGCTGTGGAACAGGGCTACTAGAATTACCTCCGCGGGCTGAACGAGGTTGGGACTCAGAGACTACAGTAACTAAACGATTTGAGGAGCGTACCGGCAGGTACCCCGTATCGATAGACTGCATCGTTGCGTTTCCTACTTTCTAATGGTTGGTAAATTGACTCTGGCGTAGTTTTCTTACTAGGCAATAAGCATACGCCCAAGCCGACTACAGTCACCAATCACTCACTTTCAGCTCCCAACACAGCTCTATAGATGAGATAAGGGATAATATAAATTGCCTCGCATATTTGCCGAACTGGAAATGTATCGGTGTCTAGGAAGGAGTTCTTGTATTTATGGCTCTGGGCGAAGAGTCTACTAAGTCTTCTGGGCTCCTAATTGGCAAGACAGACAAGATCAAACATGCCGCCTCATCTTCATCTTCTAACCACCCTCAAAATACTACACTTAGAAGCGCCGTTTTGGACAGGATCGATGATCTTGTCTTGCCTCAAGAACCATCGCGACGGTTTAGCTAGAAACTTAGCATATATCACTCCTCCAGGGATGTCGATTCTCGGTATTACAGCCATAGTCATATGTGTTAATTTAAGTTTTCTGTAACGATCAGGAGAGCCTTGTATCATGAACCCCGAGAAAAACTACTTATTTCTTTCCCACAGACTGATTTCTCTGCGTCTAAAATATCCACCGTCATCTCCACCGTTTATATTTCTCAGTAGATCGCTTTTCAGTCCAGGGAATCCCTGCTCTTGATCATAAAGCCAAGTCTTCATCTCATGATATCCATTCGCATCCGCGTATTCCGAAGGAAACCGCCTGTAAAGCTCAGAGAACCTAGAGAGGAAGGATTCATCCAAAGGAAACATTTGAACAAAATCGAAACATCCGTTTTGCAAAGCATATATATAAGGCGTCTCCCCATTCACATCTTTAACAAGGGGATTCGGTTGATTTGAGAGGATGAAGTCAGTAATGAGAACCGAATGATGCACTACTGCGTGTCGAAGGGCATTTTTGGCTGTTGCATCTTTCTTGACGACAGATTCGTGAACCACAGCCCCAAAGAGTTCTTCCAATCTTTTTAGATCTTCAGAGTCGATAGCCGCAAGAATCTCTAATTGCCTTTGTAATCGTGAGCGCTCTTCCTGGATCGAGTCCTCACTTGGTGATAGCAAATCCAAAGCCTGAAGATGGCCATTCATAAATGCATAAGCAAGAGGTCTGTTTCCAGCATCGTCGGTGTCTCTAAGAGAAAATCCAGCCGAGACCAAGATACCAATGATGTCGACGCGCCCAATTTCGGCTGCATAATGTAGGGGTGACTTTCCTTTGTCATCGCGGTTCCAGAATTTGCTTTTTGAGCGGGGTAAGGCAGTATTTACAAATACTACGTCACCTTTTTTGACGGCTTGGTGGAGCTCATTGGATAATTCCATGTAGGGACAACGCATCAAAGCATCTAGCCGTTGCGACTCCGAGGTTAGCATCACGAACGGGGTTAAAATCTCCATGACGCGCTCGAGCGTAGGGAGTGCGTGCACCCAGCTTTCGATAACGTTCACATCAGAAGTGAATTCTCTCCAGGAAAGATTTTTCAGAATGAGACATTCTAATGCTTCCCTGGCTTTGGATCTGAACCGATGTTCGAAGTCTTTTGGAGGGTTGAAACTGCTGGGCGGAAAGCGGGCTCCTGCGTTGATTAAATGTTGCAGAACTTTCCAGTGTCTATGTATAAATGAATACATGACCGCTGAGTCATATTTAGAACAATCCGTCTTGGGATCAGTATCCGCAGCGATGAGCCTAGCTACGAGCGTTTCATGGCCGGCACTACATGCTGCAGTGAGGGGTGAACCTTGAGGTCCAGCATGATCATGTAGAGAAAGACCCTTCTCCAGCAGAAGACTTGCGATATCTTCCCAACCGTATTGGGCAGCAATGTAAAGAGGGCTAGTCCTTAGAACGGAGTCCCGGCAAGCCTTAAAGAGGTGGTAAGGATGGCTTTTGTGATAGAATGCTTGGAAAAACGCATGGTCATATTTGTCGCAATTGCTCGACGTGTGAAGCCCAGGCAGTGACGCGCCAGAGCTCAACAATGTCTTGACAACTTCGTCAAGTGCAAATACCGTGGCGACCTGTAAAGGAGAGGGGATCTCAATATCGCTGTTGGATAGGCGCATTTCATCAATACCGGAAGAGAGCGAGCTGTAGATATAGCCATGGTCTGGCTCAAAGATGAACATCCATGTTTTGAATGTTTGTGGATTCGTAAGGAACGATATGACCGAGTCCAGCGTGTCTGAACCTTTCTTGCAAGCTTTTAAGTGCTTTGTCCAAAATCTTGAAGCGTAGTCGGAGAAAGGGTAGTCTCTTCGAATAATCGAGATTGGAGGATCTGATTCTATGATGCAGAGAGATGAGAGATATTGCAAGCTTATTTCAACAAAGATCGAGTGAACACGTGGCTCCTCAAAGTCTTCGCGGACGTCAGCTTTCATATCGAGCGACCTCAGGTATTCTTTGACTGAGAAGTGTGCCAGGCGCACTACATCAGTCAAAGTACCTCTCCGTCTGGTGTATATACCAGTAAAATTGTCGAGCTTTGAATAGGGAAACCAGCGACGTTCCAATCCATCAACTTCATGGACAAACTCGGCTCTCTCCTTTTCACGCTTGTGATCATCATCGGTAGACTCTCTCAAGTGAGATGTTGTGGAGTCTGATATGAGTAAGTCTTAGTCAGTTTCATTAGGTTTCTCGAGGATCACAAGGCTTGGACAATAGCTCGGGAGATTTTTGGCGTTGAACATCCTTTGGTCTGGTCGGAAACCAGGTGACTCGTCCAAATTGACCACAATAGCATCAGCGATTTCATCAAGCAATAGCGGTCGTTCTGCATAAGCGAGAATCTGTAGCAGCCTGGTTTCTGTTTTTTTCCGCTCTGGGCAGATCTGCGAAATGATGGCGTCGTACATTTCCGTCAATGAGGCTGGAAGAGACTGGAGGGTTTGCCGTAATTCTCTAGGTGTTCGGCATCTCTGAAGCGAATCCATCTGAAGAGCTGCTAGGCGGAACCTAAGATGAATTATGTCAATTGAAACGTATTTCTTACTTGCAATATTCCGTGACTTATATCCCGTTTGCCCTCTGAAGAAGTTTAAATTCCATTCTACGTGTTTCATCTGAAGGTAAGGTCCATTGCTTTGAGTTTCGAATTTGCAACATCCGGACCTGAATGTATTGCATAATATCGCGGTCGATGTATTTCCGAGGCATTGGCACCGTAGTCCCAAGTTTCTGGAAATGCGATCGGAATGCAGGCTCATCCCGGCTAAGGACAATAAGACAAATACGATCCTTCTGAACGAGGAAGATATCGTCGATCCAAGACAGGATGTCGTCACGGTTCTCTTCTTTGACTTCGTCTAGTGCGTCCAAGACTATCTTAATGCCATCGGTGGCATTAATTATGGAATTGAGTTCTTTCAGTAAAGATGGCGTTTCAGGATGCTCCGATTCGCGCTGGCAGGACTCGAATAAATCCCATAGACTCTCTGGGATGTTCGACGTCGCGGAAACAATCTGCCAAAGGAAAGTCCTCACCATGCCATCGAGACAATTTTGTGACGATCCGAAATCGAAGTAAAAGTACAGCACGATGCGACGTGTTATACGCCAGTCAGCCTTCAGACTCTCGATAATGGCAGAGCTGAGTACTGTCTTGCCGCACCCAACGATCCCGTAAAGCCACTGAAAGGATCTATGAGCAGTCCTCCAGCGCTTGAATGATTCGCCTTGCAGGAACCAACCACACGAACCGTTTGCGCGTTTTTCCTTAGCTCTGGCGTGGCTCATTCCCGTGTCCGCAGGGGAGAGCCATGAAATGATATCTTCGAGATTTTTTTTCAGTTGGGAATCAACTAGAACTTTTTTAGCATCTGCTACGTCTTCTTGAACAAGGGAGACTATGGGAGTTGGCATTCGATCAGTAGGCTCTCATTCAGCGAAATGGAATGCTAAGACTAACTTTTCTCGTTCACCGCATCGAGTGCTTTCCGCTCATGGTGCACTATATTAGCAGAGACAAATCCGAGAAGCTCTTTAGCAAACGCAGCAGCAGTCGCCGACGCATATCGCTGCCAGTGGTCATTCTTGTGAGAGTCTGAATAATCAGAGATCCCTCGGATGACAAGGCAAAGAAAGCTGTTCATGAGACCGGCAGCCTCCATCTCGTAACACAAGCAGTCATCGGGAATATGTTGGAGAAGGTCCTCCCGTGCTGAAGCATCTTTGACCAAAGTATTTCCTGACGCAATCACTCCGTAGTGAATGACAGGATCTTCGTCCTCTCTTGGATCTCTTGGAACTTCTTGTTCATTTGCGCAGCCACGGCAATCAGGTCCACCCTGGTGATCATATGTCGGTCGGAACAGGCGGTCCATCGATTGGCCAGGATACTTGTATCCAGGGTTCCCAGGGCGGGACTTGAACATGAAAGGGTTACGTTTCTTCATATCCTGCAAGAGATCGCTGACTTGTGAAGGTGCTCTTTCATGCCGACCCCGCAAGTTCCCCAGAGCGTGAAGAAGGACCCCAGGCGGGGAGTTCAGAAAATCCTTGCGTTCTTTGCCACCGGGCTTGGACCGCACATGATCATACTGAATTACCCCTCCAGTGTTCCCACTCGGACGGCCTACGACGATGTCGCCAAGCCGAATGTCATTGTCCTCACGAGGGATCGCGCCGCCAATGCCAACGAGAAGGCCGAATCGAATTTCCGGGAAGGACCTCAACATTGACATCGCGCTGGATGCTGCAGAAGTGGTGCCGTCAAATCCATCTTTAAGAGAGGCAAGTACGATGTTGTGGTCTCCGATATTGCCCCAAGAATAGGAGTTCGGGTCTGCACTGGATTGTTTGAAGTCGTCGGGTACGCCGTGTTCCTCGTCGAACATCGCCTCTGCTGCCGCTCGTTCGATGTGGAGAGGCGCGATCCATCCCACAGTGTAGTGGAGGTGACTCTCCAGGGTTTTCGTTGGTTCCGGCATCGGAGGAGAGAGTAGAGGAATCGAGAGATGAATGGTGACGGGATAGAAATTTGGTGGTCTGGATGTTACTAGTCTTGCCCAAGAGTCAAGGTGTCGGTCGCAGGCTTCAGTACAGAGCTGATCAGGCTCCAGCAGTAAGCAACTCTTCAAGCGGGGTTGCTGACGAGGCTGGTTGAGTATCAACACGCGGTGTAACTACCACGGCCAATAAAACCAAATCCGACATGGGTATCTCTTCCATTTCCTTCTTTGCCACACTGCCGAATATTGTTTTTATCTTCATGTGCTTACAGGGTATCAGAACACGTTGACAGTTCATGTAAAGTAATATAATAGGTTGAGCTTATTCGCCTTTACTACCTCTACTAGTCAAAAGACTGCTAAATAAAGTAGAGAATATAAATTAATAAACAATGAATTTCAACAAACATTTGCTTTCCAGCACTTCTTTCGGATTCCCATCATAATCTCTCGGCTAAGCATCATATTAAGCTGACAGAAGTGATGATGGCTTCTATGCATCGAGGAATAGAGGCCTTTCTATCAGTCCCTCGCCCCATTGTTCAAACTCGTGGCCCTTTGGATGTGTTTGCTTATGGTGCCAATAGCACTTGAAACAGAGGTCAAAATCGTCGTGTGGTCTGCATCTGTAGCGGACGCCGCGGATATTCTGTTGAGCGCAGACGAAATGTTAGCACTCGACCCAGCACTGGACGTGGGATAGCAGAATCATCGTTTCCACAGTCAAAAGATGTAAGAAAGGACATACAAAGTAACAGTTATCACACCGGACACCATCATGGACCTGCCCCAGCTGGACTGGTCGGATGTCGTTTGGGCTTGCATCGGGCATTTTCTCAATGGTATCGGGTATTAATGACGCTTCCGACCGCTATTGCTCTCGGTGTCCCCGTTGGTTGACCTAAGGGTAGCTCTGAGGACCTCGCCGATGTTCTCCTGGCCGTGAAACTCCGCAACAGCAAGCGCCATCCAGCCACGCTCCCCCTTGTGCAAAATCATCTTTCTGCAGTCCTCCGCCGTCTCACAGCTTCGAAGAAGCAGGCTGACCACATCTCCAGCGTTCGTCTTGCACGCCAAATGCAAAGATGTCCAGCCATCCGCGTCGGCCACGTTCAACTTGTTCTCGTCACTCGAGCGGAGAGACTTCGCAAACACTGCAACGAAGTCTGTCGGATCCATACATCGGACGGCATGATGCATGATGGTGCGTCCCTGCAAGCCCTTGGCCGCCATATCAGCACCACAGCTGCCAAGCACCTCCGGCATCTTCGCCCGACCAAATCTCGCAGCGTGGTGCACAGGGGCTGGACCTTCGACATCCTTGGCGTAGAGGACACTCATACCGCCGTAGCTGAGAAGCGGCTTCACATATTCTACGTCCCAGTCATTCGTCCCAACCGCGGCCCTGTGCAGCACCGTCATCCCGCCATCGTCGACCTGCGCGACATCCGCACCCGCCTCCAGCAGCGGCGTTAGGAACCGCCCCGGATCACAGCGGCGGAGCGCGATCATCAGCGGCGTTTTAACGGCGTTCTTGAGGACTTTCAGGTTCGCTCTATTGGTTTCGAGCAGCAGCGCGAGCAGGTCTACCTCGGTGGCGAACAGCGCAGCTATGAGGGCGGTGTCGCCGTCCACGTCGTGCATGTTGACGCCCGCGTGTAATAGAAGTAGTTCTCTGACCGCATAGGTGCAGTCGTACAGCACGGCGCGTTCCAGCGCCGTCTCGTGCCGCGCGTTGACGGCGTTGACATCCGCACCGGACTCCAACAGCGGGTGAACCACTTCAGCATGCCCAAAGCGGGCGACCTCGTGCAACGGCGTGTTTTACTGGGTGGTCGCAGAGCCGGCGTTGGCGCCAGATTCGAGCAACGTTTTAGAAATTTTGGTATCACCATTGGCGGCGGCGATGTGCAGTGCAGTAAGACCGTTGTTGGATGCGCGGTTCAAGTTGGAGGAGCTAGTAGGTTAGTCTTTTAGTCCTAATGGCGGAGTGCTGCTATTTATGGACGGCGGGATGCTTTTTTCCCGCGTTACCTTGGCTCCTGAAGTTTTGATGGTGTTGATACCAACTGCTGCCTTTACCCTGGCCCAGGGGCGACGATGACGCCGATAAGTAATGAGGATAGCAGTAGCCTTGAGCGAATGCGCTTCATGGGACTACCGTAATGGGTAGTAGAAAAAAAAATAGGCAGTCGGTTAGTAACCGGCGTTACCATGCGTTTGTGCCGTGAAGCGTGCACGCCTAGTAATTGCATCTTTCTATTCTGTACCATCTAATCATATACGCTGGACGTATTATTTCTCTACGCCGCTTACGTACTACACCACATGATTGTCTCGAAGCAATTCTGTATAACTCATACAAGCAGATGCTGGTTGCTCTGAGTTTCTTTACCGCTGATCTACTTTAATAAAGCAAATGTTTTTCTCACAATTTATCCATGGCCGAGCTAGAATATGGGGGCACCAGACGCATCATATTTGAAATGTTCTCATTGTTCCGCGGTACCCGTAACAAACGACTGATAACTGAACCCCATTCTATAGTAAAGCGTTCGTTTACTTCCAAAATAATCTCATGGATAAGGCACACCTAGTAACGCCTGATTGCGAGAACGTAGTATACGCAGGGCTTCGGAGATGAACAAAACTGTTCTTACTGATGCATATGGAAAAATTTAATGACAAAAGGAAGAAGCCATTCGTGCTAGAGTAAGTCTGCGAGACCCTCCGAATTCTTTTCAACGTTCGAGTTCTTCCACGATGCGTTTAATCAGTGGTTTCGTCCTGCCGCCGCCTGTTTCGTAGTGAAGCCCTGAATTCGTGGTCATAGAAGACCAATCTATCCCATTATCGCAAATACCGCGGGGAAGTCGGAATTCTGGTCTGGTATCATAAAGCAACCACTCTACTGCTGTCCGTATCCATCGCAGCAAAAGATCCTTCTCGATTTGAGTAATATTCTCTTCGACGAGGAATGATGTGGCCGCCCGTGTTTTGCTGTTGGTGTCAAGTTCCCACCGAGCAGACGTCTTCTGCGGATTCAGCTTGTATCTTTGGAAAAGTACGCATGGACGATGGCCTTCGAGGATCCGAACTGTAAAGTGGATAGTCAGACCGCAGGAGTCGAGGGTTTCCTCCTCATCTTGGTACTGATGTTGCCTCTGCTGTCGTTGATGTTCCCCTTGAGCCAACTCCTCGAGCATAGCGTAGCGCTGTCCTGGCCATAATCCTAGGGACAAATGCTTCGGTATTGACCACAATCCGGCAAGAGACTCGTCAACAAGTCCTTTGCAAATGGTAAGCAGATAGCTCTTCGACAGCTTTTGTAAAAGTTGGGCGTACCTTCTGCTAACACGAAATTCTTAATGAAAAACTTCCGGTTTTTCCCAGGCTTTACGGCTCTTCCATCCTTCAGAAGCGAGGTCGGAAGCGGAGTCGGGAATTGGATCAATGCAGCCCAGTCCAACCGGGCATGGCACGCTGTACTAATCTGTGATACCATCCACAGGAGAGATATCGTAGATAGCCCTGCGTCTGAATGACCACCCCCAATGTCCGAGTGGCATCCTAAGAAGGCACACTGCTTTACTGTAGTATTCTGATCGGATTTTTTCCACAGCAGTGGTTTGAACCTTGGCCGCTTCTCATTGAGAGAGACTGCGACAAAAGCGTTATCAACGATAGGTGGCACTTTCTCATGAACAAATGCAAGCTGTCGTTTCCGGGATCCAAACGGCAATCCCATCGCGCTGACAGGATCCCATTCGGCGAGAACTTTGATTCTGATGGGATGGCGGACGTGAGCCAAGGCTTTGGCCAATCTTCTTAGGTGTTTCGTCTCTTCCCGCCACCAATGATCGAATAGTATGCGAAGGAAGGGCAACCCTTTTCTATTGAGCAAGCCAATTTCGCCGATAAAGGCGGCCAAGCAACGCACGGTGAAAGCACCTCTGGAGAAGCCTGCGAGTATTAGCTCGTCCTTTTTAGAGCCGAAATTGTAGTTATTGCAGATGAAGCAATAAGCGTCCTGTATGTTTGCGGTGACCCCTGCGGTTCCCGTTAGATTTTACATTTGGCTTAAAGTAGATGAACCATATACCGTGCCCAGTAGCCGCTGCAATCCCACTATCCATACAGAGGGATGACTGAGTGCCGACTCCACTCGAATAGTAAACCACCTGACGCACAAGGCCGAGCTGTTCGTTCGAATTGTTCAGGCCTCCATTATGAGGAGCGGGTTGATCAGAGGGTTGGTCATCCCGGATACCGAAGGGATCATGACCAATCTGATCCACACACCGCGCAAGGATTCCCACGTTGGTCAAAGGCGCGACAGTGCCGGATGCATTCTTCCAAGTGCTATCGCAGCACACAAAAAGCCGTTTCTTTTCGTCGTGTATTATCGAGGCCTCTGTCTCACTGTAGACGATTCTTGGATCGCTAGCTTCAGACTGTTTATCGACTTCGAGCACATGTCTGATACTTTCCACGTCCGAGATTGGCTTTTCCGACTCTTCTCTGTTGCTCTCTTTTGATACCACGTAGGAGCGTTCCCTAGCTTCTCCCAGGTTTGACAGAAGCTTAGTGGCGTAATTCGTGCTTGATTGAGGGCTTCTCGCCGCGGGCTCTGGCGCAGAGAGATGTCGGTCAATCGAGGGTCTTGATTTCGGCATGACGAGCGTGACAGTCTGATGTGTCAATGGAGGTTCGAGGGGAGACTTGGCAGCTTAGGGGAAAAGGAGGATACGACAAAAGATATGCCAACGATAAAATGAAATTTAATCAAGACGTCAAACACTTGAGAGTAGTTGAGAAAAATGGTAAAAGCAGGTAAGATTCTTTAGTATTCTCGCAGATGTGCGACCAGGGCTGTTGGTAATCTGAATTGGGATTCGTGCGAATTTCCGGTTGCGGATAATCAGCATGTCACGGTTCACCTCATATCCGCTTACCAACACTCGATGGCCCTCAATGAGGGCTCCCTTTACTGACCAACCCTTGTTGAGTGCTAGGCCGCGAATATGGATAACGTTATGTAGCTCCAGTAGATGTACAATCACAATGTACCAACCCAGATGGATATACTCTTTAGCGGGTTCGTCGTGGTTATTATTGTACTCATTGTCATTAACTGATCTATCATCCTTATACAACAGGTCCAACGACTCATACGAGTAGATACGGAACTTTGTGAGCCCGACCTTCATAGACATGTGAGCATCTTCAGGCGCGTGATTTGTTCGAACGCAGCTTTTCAGCTCTGATAACCCCAACTTTTCATCCCTCGCAATGACGTTTTGACTCTACGGAAAAAGAGATACCGATTGCCATGAAACACTGATACCAGACACATTGGTGATTTCTTTTCTGATTCGGATCAGTGGAATGAGAAGCGGTTGAGGTGATTGGCCAAATGCCATATCGAGTCAGGCTCCGATGATCTCAACTTTCTTTGAGCTTCGCATCAGTGCCGTGAAGCGTGCATTCCCAATAGCTGCATCCCTGTATTCCAGCCCCCCTCGCGGCATCCAAGCATCCAAGTTACGCCATGATGAGATCCTCAAACTTAGGCTGCAAGCGTGCCCATTGCGTGAGCAACACCGAGCCGAGTCCGATTCGAGTTGCAATACCACGTTCGTCTCTCCGAATCGCCAAGACGTTGACAACTGGCGGAGGTAGCAGGGGCCTGCCGTCGCAGTCATGTACAGTCATGTCGGTACTCATAAGCTTCCGTTTTTCTTTCTCGTCGAAGCCCACCTCTTCGTGGGCGAAGATATCATCCGCAAACCTTTCAGTCGGGGGCGAGTCAGGGATGTTGTTGCAAGCCAAAGTCTTGTCATAGTTGAAAATTTGACGGAATGTATGGCGGATTTCACGATATGCACCCCTCGTCGTCTGTTATCTGTTAGTTAGCCACTGTAGCGTACATATTCTACGCTGCATTCCATGGATCATCTTGCGCACCTTGTTTAGGATTTCTTCTGCTTCTCGAGGTTTGAGAAGCCCGACAGATAAAGCGATCAACTCCAACGGGGTATAAGCTGATGAAGGTTTGAACTCTTCATCGAGTTCGATTTGTCCGATGATAAATGTGTTTGGATCACACACGTGAAAGCGGCTCCACTGAGCGCCATAGCGATCATTGAATGCCTTGAAACAGCCGCTTCCAACCATGGCTCTGACCGCCAAAGAGCTGGGAACAGACTTCAAATATTTGAGAAGATGTGGGTCTCCTTCAAGTTGAATGGATTGATGATCTTGGTATCGGGATCCGTACATTTCTGCCCAAAAGTCTGAGTAGGATGGCCACCGCTTGCTCAAGAGTTTTTGTAACGATTTGAACGTTTGTGGTTGTTTGAGTTCCTCTGGAATTGTGCGCTCGAAAAGTCCAAGAGACCATGCTGCAGCGAGGAATACTTGAGGAGAATAGCGGCGGCGGATATTGGGGTCCGCGTCATTATTAAGGATCCAGCCATGAGATGAGCCTGGGGCGGAAATTGACTGCATCTCAGCTCCTGCATGCCAGTACCTCGTATGTATAAGTGCTCCGATAAAGGCTCGGTAATAGCGCGTTTCTCCCTTTGACCGGACCCATGACCAGCTTGGTAAGCCAATGTGTCCGTTCAAGTCACGCTTTGTTGATATATAATCGAGAGATGGGTCGAGGTATGTGTAAGAGAGTAAAGCCTCATCAAAGTCGATGAGTGGGAGGCCGCAGTGAAATTGATCCAGTCCGCCGTAGATCTTCTTGAAGATGCCCATGAAGGCGTTGTAGATGTCTGAATCTTTGCTAAGATTTCTGGTGTTGTATTCATTGATGACAGCCTTGTAATTGGCAAATGCACATTCGTCATCGAAGGCAGGGAAATCGTATGGCGACACATCATCTGTAGGGCCCTCGGTAAGAAGTCCTCGTGAACATTGAAATGAGACCTGGAATTGATTGAAAAGTAGCTTCCGTCCGGCCAGCAGATACTCTTGACAAGTCCATCCGCGGCTCCACCACTTCTCCGGGCCCTGCAATGGCCGTGGAAGCTCTGGTGCCAGGATGATTCCAGCAAAGTTGCACAGCTCTTGGTTAAACGACCTTGGGGTGTTTTCAAGACCTACAAGTCCTGCTTCAGCATCATCGCCGTGGAGTGCGCATATCGTAAGGTAGGCCAAAGAGTATATGGAGTCCATAGCCTGGATCTGAGCCATTTTGTGGGGGTCATTTTCATCTTGGACGATGCAGAGTCGGTCAACCCAGAGGTATTGGACGCCCAGCTTGGTACATACAGCCATGGCATCTTTGATGGTTTTGGTGAGTGGCATTGAATTAACACCACTCCACCCGTCAGGGATAAGAACAGACTCATGTGACTGTTCTTGTCCTGGGTTTTGCTGCCCCCAAACATAGCTCAGAGCAATGTATCGGCAGTTTTCGGGAGCTTCAACAACGCATGCTGCTTTGATATCCACGACCTTAAATCCTCGAGGCAGAACAGTTTTTTGTTCCATGTGGTTATGATTTTTGTCACACTCCGAGATCCATTGACGGATTTTCTCCCACTGCACCAACCGGGTTGCCCCGGAATTGGTCCAATTTGGCGTAGAAATACTTCGGCATCCGGACGTCACTCCTTTTTCACCAAAATATATCGTTCTGGCTCGGCCTCGGCTTACCCATGGTTTCACCCATTGGACTTGGAACGAGTTGCGGAAAGCGAATCCCCCGAACATCAACCTCACGCTGAAACAATTATCGTATGACGGTTGAAAATCCGGCTCGATTCCGTCTTCCATAACCTTCAGGTGTAGAGTTTGCGAAAAGATCTGACATAGATCGCAGTTCGGACGTTGTAGCAGCTCTTTCGGGAAGGAGTAATCGATTTCGAAACCGCCCTTCATGAATTCAGGAACGCATAGGAGTATGTGACGCAGCCGTAAATGCCGGCAACGGATGCAGATCTCCCCTTCGTACTCCAGCAGATCGCACTTTGCGCAATCTTGCGTGAAAATGAATTCATATTCTTCATTGGAGAGTGCTGACGTCTTGTAAAAACGGCGGCCAGACTTCGGAGGGGGAAAGTATTCGCAACCTATTCGGCGACACCGCAAAAGGTCGTGTGCGGAATGATCATCTGATTCCATGTAGTTCGTGGAAAGTGAACTTCAAATTCGCTGGAGAAGATGAAAATATCATCAAAGTGGGGGTGCGAAATGTACCTATCGGCAGCCGGTTAAATAGGGCACGCGTAAATCGCTGAGGTCAGCAAAGATATATTGGCCCCCAAAACTACACTCATGATGCCGCGCTACTGAGTATCACCTGAGCTTACAGTGAACAGCAAATATTATTAATGGTGACGAATTTCTATCTCCAAAGCCCTTGAAGTATTGGTTGTTTTGTGGAACTACCAAATGAACAAGTGTTACTACTCTTTGCATTTTGAAAGCTCGTTCAAAAACACTTCAGTGCATGTATTATTAGGATATTTGACGAACTCGATGGAATCTACTACCTGGATGCTTCTAAAAAAAAACGCATGCTTGCACTAGTGAACCCTTTTACAACCTGACAGCATCGAGCTTTACATAGTGGCTGAAATATTTTAGCCTTCTTGAGCATAGGATATCTTCCCCGTTACCACCGCTAAAGTACCACAAAAGCGGTACGGTCATCCTGATTCCGTCGCAAACGCACCTTCATACGGGTCGCTTCCTCTTTCATCTCATCCCGCGTCTCAAGCCTTCTGTTTCGCCGGGGTTGCTGCTGTTGCTTATCCTGACCATCGAAATTCTGCTCCAAGCCGTGGAAGAACAAAGGTATCAGCCCCGACTTCCACAGCGGTGCGCCTTGGCTGCTAGTCACGCAGACGACGAACGCAAGGAAAACGAAGTCAAGGACCACGAGCGCAATTGGGAGAATGAGCCACTTCCACTGGACTAGTACGATAGTGTCCGGCTGGAGGACGACGCCCTTTGCCACGGTTGCGTTTCTGCCGTGGCGGATGCGGTTCGTCATGCTGGCGGTGATGTTGGACATGACTTCGCTGACGTTCTTTTTGTAGAGAGCGTGTCCGGGGGTAAATGCGTATTGGTCCCTCGTGTCCGACGACGTAGTTTCGAAGTCGAACATTCTTAAGAGGAGTTTGAAGGTGCTCTCGTCATCCGGCCATTCGACTATGAAGGATTCGTTTCCCCAAGGTGGCAAGATTGGCTGATAAGTGTGGTTGCTGCCAAATGGAGACATTTTTTTGCCATACATACCGTCGGAACCATTCCAATCCCTCTCTGTTTCTTGCAGCGGAATATATTCAATAGAGAAGTCGGCCAAACGGCCGTTGACCTGTTAGGGCTGCTGTCAGAGGCTGAAAAAAGACGGGTTTGTCTGAGGGATCTACAAACGGCTTTGACATCTTTGTATAATTTTGCGCACCAAGTGATTTCGCATTCAGTGATTCGATAGAAGATGTTCGGGTTGGAGTCAGGATTATATGAAGGCTCGAATTCGAAGCCCACTCCTTCACCTTCAGCCTGGGCAATGGCAATAGCAATACGTGATCTGCTGTAGTTGCCACTAACAAGGCCGTACGATAGCCATTCCGGATCACTTTCTCCACTCATTTTCACTTGGATACCTCCTGGCGTTTCAAACGTGAAGTTCTTACCAAACTCTCTGTCAATTGTTCCGTTTGAAACATTTTTGCAAGTATTACAAATTGCAAGAGATGAGAAGTCTGGCCACGTGCAATTTCCTGGAGGACAGAAAAAGTCGAATGGAGTGCCAAGGTTGAATAGACCATTGAAGATTGCACCGTGCATATCTGCATCGGCGTTATTGGCTTTGATTGCATTATCAGTTTAGCGTATTGTATAAAAGTGGAAGGATTGACTTACGGTTTATTAAGTACACGACTTCATTTGGTATACCTGTGTCATATACCCTTGCAATTGGAATGGTAGAGTTGATATCAGGCTGTGGTACATTTTCTTGTTTGGTGGAAATGACCTGCTGGGCGAACGGCCCCATTGCGAGAGTGGCAATCATGATGAATGCTCCGAATAAAGCGAGCGGTGATCCCTGCTGAAAACCGATCCGACCGAAGATCAAGAGTGATCCCCATGGCCCCCGACTAGCGTTTTCAAAAGCTTCGATGTCACGTAGCTGTCGGTACTTGGAACGGCCGACCCAGAAATAAAGCCACTTTAGTTGGCTCAGACCCTCGGAGACCGGGAGCAGCATTGCAGTTTTGGCAATAGTGATGAAGATGGAGATAATGGTGCTTGGAAGCAAACGAAACTTCCAGGCAGAGAGTAAGGTCTTGTTGATCTTGTTAGCCAAGATGACCACGGCTAAAATGCATATAGCGCTCAGAATTGCGCCTGCAAGTTCCCAGAACCACCAATTCTGGTAGTATTTGGACACCAGAGTGGAGCGTTGCTTAGGACTGGGATCGATCTCTTGGAATTGCTGCTGTTCAGCACTGTCGCTGGGACGGGGGCCAGTGCTTTGTGATCGAAGCGGCGCCTCCTGCGCCAAGAGACTGGGAGCGGAGCTATACGGAATATGCTCTGGAAGTGCGGAGACAGTAGCCGAAGGGTCAACGGCGCTTGCGTTCGGGTCGGGGCTAGCTGTGATGTCGTTTTCAAACCCATCTTCATGTTCTGTGGGTTGCCTGACGCTGTCGTATCCACTCGCCGATGGGATATTCCGAAGGCTGATGTCTTGACTGGTACGTTCGAAACCATGATCAGGCGGTTCGTTCTCTCTGGACATTGTTTATCTTTGTGAAGCGACAAAATTGGGTGAATCTGAGAAAATTCTGGAGTATATGCAATGTTCCTAAGGCTGATTTTAAGTACCATCATGGCCTATGTATAATAGCCACAGCCTCGCATACACCTGGGCCATACCAGGGCTAGTATGCAAGATCAGCTTTTAGACTGTCTGTTTGCGGACATGTGGTGCCGTTATCAGCCAGTGTCGTGCTAGTCTGAAATTTGGGTCTGTACAACCGCAACACTGTTACAAAAAGACAAAGGTCGGGGTCGCTGCCAATCAATTGTTCCCCACGACTACCAAATACAAAGTAGGATGCCAAGGCATGCACTTGTACGGTACCAAGGTTTCTGCCTACATTCTTGTTATGCGATCTTTCGGATGCTTAGAAAATGTGCATATAAATAGAAATTTCGGCGTCACTATTGACAATTGGTATTGTAAGAAAGACGAACTATGAATTTCACGAGATGGCATCTCAATGACAAATCTTTTTGAACCCGCAATGTTGTTGTGACACTGATTGCGTCGCGTTCTTCCCAGCACGCCTGCGCGTATACACGTGATCCTCACGACAAGCCTACCCGACGCCCCAAGCTCCCCACTCTCCACCACACCCACCACAACCTCTCCACCAAACCGCGTGCGCCCATCCCTCTCGCCACGCGCATTCCGCGCACCCAATCGCGCAACCATGTCCCTCAAGCGCGGCGCCCCACCGCCCGACGCCGCCGCCGCCGAACCCCCGCGTCCCTCCAAAACCACCAAGCTCCACGCCACAACCACCGATCAACCGCAGCAACACGAGCGCGAACCCACCATCTACCGCTCCGCCCCCCTCACCGACCGCCGCTCCACCTTCCTCGCCTTCTTCGCGCCCGGCACCACCCTCTCCGCCCGCGCCCTCCAAGCGCACCCCGACTTCCGCACCGCGACGCACCGCATCGCCGCGTGGCGCCGGCCGAGCGCGCAGCGCAAACTGTCACTGCTGCCCGCGTCCAAATCCTCGTCTTCCGCCAACAACAACAGCGTCATCGAATCCGGCCACGACGACGACGGCGAATCCCACGCCGGCAAGCGTCTCGCGCGTGTGCTGGAGGCGATGGGCGTGGATGCCGGCGCCGTCGTCGTCGCGCGGTGGTATGGCGGGGTTATGCTGGGACCGGCGAGGTTCGCGCATATCGAGAATGTGGCGAGGGAGGCGGTGCGGGAGTGGCGGAGGGCGGTGGTGGCGGCGGAGGGGGAGAAGCGGCAGGCGGAGCTGCAGCGGCAGGCGGCGAGGGGGGCGGAGCGGAAGGAGGAGCTGGTGAGGGTGCTGGGGGAGAGAGATGCGAGTATTGAGGTGTTGAGGGGGTTATTGGCGGAGAAGAAGGGGGTTGCGGGTAGGGGCGAGGGAGAGGGGGAGAAGGGCGTGGCGGCTCCGGCGACGCCGAGGAAGCAGATGGATTATGGGAAGATGCCGGTGCAGGTGTTGGAGAAGCTGGAGAAGGCGAGGGATGCCACGATTGCGTTTATTTTGAAGGAGTTGGATGCCATTGAGGACGAGATTCTGAAGGGTATGGGTGATGGGGATGCGCTGGAGGAGGGTGATGAGGTTGATGGAGAGACAGCTGATTCGGCGCTTCAAGATGAGGAGAATGGCGAGACTGTTGCTGATGACGTTCCTGGGGGGAGTCCAGGTGCAGTACAGGAAGAGAGGCTTGCTGAGCAAAAACAATGCGATTCGGCAGTAGAAAGTGAAAGTCCCGCAAAACAATCAAATCCAGATGCTGGCTAAGGCATGATCCGCGTAAAAATGAAAAGCATGAAATCTTAAATACCTCCAATCCTGCTGCTCACTCGATTTAGCTCGCCACAAAATGAGGTCGTCATGAAACGGCAGCAGGACTAGCTTGAAGTCGTTATTGTTCTGAAAACGCTGCTTCCCCCAGGACTGAGCCTGATTTTCAACCTCCGGAGACCTCAAAGTTTAAGATCTGGATAGACAGATGTTTGTATATCATTGTATCCAGCCACTTCGCCCTTCATCAGCAAGCAAGAGGCCCAGTGGGTAAGTAATCGATTCTCTCCCTCTTCAACACCACGACCATAACTGATACCCAATCCAGTCTAGTGGTTACGATTCTCACTTCGGGAGCTTTCTCTTGGACTGTGAGAGGTCCCGCGTTCGACTCGCGGCTGGGCCCAATCTTTTTTTTCTGCCTCGTGACTAAACGTTTTGACGCACTCATTGACCAGAGGAGGAATTGACTTTTGGCATCATTACAATTGAAAGAAGTGCAACAGCAGACATGCTTGGGGAGGAAGATGACGGTTTGGTTGGCTGGACTACAGTACTGTTTTGTATGGAGTTCCTTGCATTCTGGACTGTCTCAAACTTGCCATTCTGCGAGCTAAAGCATGAGAAGCAGAAAAGAAATCGACAGTGTTTGGACGTTCAAGGGCACACCTGTCGGATCTGATAAACGTATTCGGGCAGCGTCCTCTCTTTTCCCTTCCCCTTTCCTCCCTCCATCCAACGTCATCTCCATGATTATCCCCATCTTGTGTAGCTCGTATAGCTATCACCCCTTATCCTTAACGGAGTCTTTCACCATCACTCTTCATTTCCCTTCCCTAACCTAAGCCCCACTCTCCCTCACCCCCCTCGCCTCCTGCTCCAGCGACGACGACCCATTCTCCATCTTCTTCAACCCCCTCATATCCTCCACATGCCGATGCCCCACCCCCTTCTCCACATCATCCTCCCCCTCCCCACCCCCCTCCCTCTCCGGATACGCCACCCCATCAATCAACGGCGCCTCCTGCTCATACAAATACATATACCAATAATACGCCCCGCAAAACAGCCCACCCCCCAAAATATTCCCAATCAACGCGGGGATTATCCCCTTCCAAACATACAACCCGACGCTTAACTCGGGGTTCCCGACCCAGATTCCCATGGGAATGAAGAACATGTTGGCGACGACGTGGTCGAAGCCGAGCGACACGAAGGCGAAGATGGGCCACCATATGCCGATGATTTTGGACGTCAGGTCCCGCCCTTGCATGCCGAAGAAACAGCCCAGGCAGACGAGCCAGTTGCACCCGATGCCGCGGAGGAAGATCATGTGGAAGTCCGGAGTGGCTTGTTTTTTGGTGGTGAAGGCGATGACTTCGGTGCGGTAGGGGTCGGTGCTGAAGACGCCGCCGTCTAGGAGGGGGGGAAAGAGGGGGTTAGCGCGTGGGGGTAGGTGGGTGGATGGGGAGAGGGGATGGAGGGAGCTGGGGGGAGGAGGACAAGGAGCTGGGGGAGGAGGAGGAGGAGGAAGAAGAGAGGCGTACAGCCGAAGATGATGGCTACCATGAAGAGCGAGCCTGCCAGGTTGCCCCAGAAGGTGATGAACCAGTGCAGCAGCATCCGCCAGATGGACAGCCGGCGGTGGAGGACGGCGACGGTCGTGTACTGCGGGGCAGTGGCAGAAGTCGGTCAGTTACGAGATTCTGGCGGCAGGCGGGACGGGTGGTTTGGGCGCGCGCTCACCATGAATGTCCCGGTGCAGAGGTCGGCGCCGGTCAGGACGATCAGCACCAAACCGTAGGGAAAGACGAAGGCGCCCAGGAGCCTGGCTACGCCGGGCGCGTTCTCTTGGAGCTGTGCGAGGCGGGCGTCAGTGTTGGCTCTGGAGGACTAAGCGTCCAGGACGAGAAGAACCTACCCAAGTGCTCGTGTTGGCCGTGAGGCACGAGGCCGCGGCGAAGGAGAGGAGACAGCCGGCGCTGACGGAGGATAGGAACACTTTTAGCGGGTGCATGCGCCCCTTGTACACGCCTGCCCGGGAAACCATTTCGGTCACCTGGCTGGGCGTGTAGGCGTTGACGAGGGATGGCCCCATGGCACGTTATATTCGCTTTTAGGTGAAGTGATGAATGACAGAGGGATGGGCAGCGACCCGTCAAGAGGGTTCAGGGTTCCCACCTCCATCTTTATCAAGCATGCAGCCAGCAGCAAGCAGCAGCATCCGAAACCTTGGACGATGACCGGTGTGCGGGAAACACAATCATGGATCCCTACCTGTCAGCCCCATCGCCTAATTAGTCCTCGTCTCCGACATGGATTGGGGCCGGGTTCTCGATAACGAAGGCCGACCGGACCATTGATCGGGGTTAATTTATTTCAAATCCTTGCTCTTTTCTTCCCCGCATACGCACGGAGCATTGATGAAGCTGTGTGTGTGGGGAGTATCCGGGGTAAAGAAAGGTGAGATTCCCTGCAGGGCTAAGATTCGCCAGGTTTCCTGGGCGGCGCCATGGCAATACTGGGCATTCGTCTAGCCCTATCCTGCATGTCTTCCGTCGATAGATGCCGCGTGGACGGGTAGGACGGCAGGAAGCAACCAGGACTGTGTTGGCTCGGGGAGCTGGATGATTGGATCATCGATTTTCTTTTGGGGGGGACGAGCCGCGTGCGGAGGATAAGCCGGCTGCCATCAGCGGCAGGGACGGTCGGTCGGCGTTCCCGCTCTGTTTTGTCGAAGTGCAGCATGATGACGACTCTCTCGGACTTAAACCAGACGAGCGAAAGCCAGCTTGTCGGTCGTCCCGACAACCATCACTCAACACCTATGCTCACCCTGCCCAGGAACAACATCCAGCCTTGCCAAGAGAGAGGCGGCCGCCACGAAAAGGAAAATCTCATGTGTGTACGACAATAAGCAGCCGGAAATAAGGGCAAGGCGTCATGTTGAAGAGAAAGCCGTGGTCGACGCGCCGGTAGGACCCGCGCCGCCAGCCGTTTCCCCGCCTTTTCCAAGGCCAGATAAGCCGTACCAAGCCCCGCGGGCCGCTGGTGGGGGGCGCACTTGGCACCGCCCGCCAAAAAGCTTCGATGAGCGTCGTTGACGGCGTTGTGCAGCTGCTGAAAGGTTTGCGAGGCTTGCATGACGCTGTTGTGCCCTTTTCAGTGTCCTGGGAGAGCGAGAGTTACGTTGATGCAGCAGGGTGTGGATGCGCAGAGGAGGTACCCGGCGGGTGTGCCGTCGGATTACCTGGTTGGGCAACTGGTGTCCTTGGGGCCGGGCTGCATGTTTACAATGTGCTTTGCAGATAAAGCGATTCGGCAAGGAAGCTTTCAGTATTGACAGCATGATAAGTCCTCTAATCGACCTTTGTTGCGCTGGGAATAAAAGAGACGTAGGTTAACAAGCGCTCAGGCATCTGCCGGCTCATGGTGTCCCATTTCTCAGCCAAGTGCTCAGGTAAGCTCGGATTGTTGGCCCTTAGTGTGCCATATTCCAGGAAACTCGGCTCAATGATCCATTGCCGGCTCTCAAATAATTCATTATGGTACCGAAATGAATTCAAACTCTGAACTGACCGCAATCTAAACCGAAATCCAACACAAAATGCCAGTCGCACATCCCCCGGGTTTCCCATCCCTAGATCGTATAACGCCGATCGATTGAAGCCATCAAAAAGCTGGTGAAATATGCGCTGAACGAGAAAGCGTATAAATACAACGCCCCATGCAGTAACTCTCTAGACCGCTCCAAACAACTATCAGTCTCTCAAACCCGCAAAAGTAAAAGACATTAGACGGCTCACCTCACGAAGCAAACGAAACAAACTTCAACGCATCTCCCGCCACCCCCTTACCCACAACCTGCTCCGTCCCCGGCACCCTCACGTCATACACATCCGCCGCAGCATCTGCGCGGCACACTTCCAACACCGCTTCATTCCCTCCCTGCAGAAACCGCACTCGATCGCCCACCTCGAAAGGCGCGGGGCCAGCATCGTAATCGTCGTCGTCGTTGCCGTCGTCGCTAGAGTCGTCGTCGTCGCCCTCACTACTACTCCCACCGGACGTGCCGTTGTCGTCGTCGGTACCGTGATCTTTTCCGCCACCATCGTCGTTAGCATCTTTGTCGTTGCGATAGTGGTAGTAGCGGTCCGAGTCGTACTCCGCCTCATCATCCTCCGATCCGCTCGGGTAGGGAGTGCCGCCTCTGCTCTTCTTGCTTTCGCTCTTCCCGCCGTCATGGTCGTGGTGGTCGTGGTGGTCGTGATCCTTCCCCTTCCCCCGGTCGTCATCGCCAGAAACAACGCTGTCCGCCTTCTCGTCTTCCACCTCGGCCTGGGCCTGGGCATGGGCAGCCTTGGCCTCCCTCTTCTTCTGCTTCCGCGCGTTGATGTGCTCTTGTATGTGCGCGTCCCAGAAGCTCTTGGCCGCCGTGGCGCCGTCGAAGATGGCGCGCGCGTTGTCGGCGTAGACGGCGGCGGCGGCGAGGCGTTCGGTTTTGGTGAGTTTGGGCTTGCTGGAGCTGCTGCCGCCACCACTGCTACTTGCGGGTGGTTCTGGTTCGTGCTTTGGCTCGTCGTGCCTCTGCTGCTGGTGGTAATGCTCGGCGGCAGTGGGATAGTGGGTCGGCGAACTGGAATAGTGCCGTCCGGCGAACGGGCGTGGCGAGAGATGGGGTGGTTCGGCGGGGCGGTACGACGACGTTGGTCTGGAGCTCGAGGGCGATGTTTGCGGGGGAGGGTGGGAGGATAGCGGGCGGCCGTGTGCGCCGATGGGGCTGGTGCTGCTGTTGCTGCTGTGGTTGTTGTTGTTGCCCCCGTTGCCGAAGGCTCTGGTGGTGGTGGCGGCGGCGGCGGGAGCGTATCTGGACGTTGGCGCCCCGGAGGAGTATGTCGGCGACATTGGCGGGCGCACGGGTGACCGTTCGGGGTGCGGCGGCGGCGTCGTCGTCGTCGTGGGCGTTGGCGAGTATGGATAGTGGCTATTGTGATCGGTGCGGTACTGGCTGTTCCTCGTTGCTATTGTTGGTCTTGCGTCTCGCCCGCCATATGGGTGCAGATTTGTTGCTGGGACGGCGTAGCGGGTCGTTGGTGATGTCTGCGGGTGGTTCGTGCCTGTTGGTTGGTGATGGTAGCTTGTTTGGACGGGTTGGCGGTACAGCGGGGCTGGGGACTGGTTTGCCGAGGCGCTTTGCCGGTATGCTGGTGCAGGCGACTGGTACCTTGAGGAAGAGGGTTGGTGGTATGCTGGAGCGGATGATTGACTTCTTGATACTGGAGGGCGGGAAGGCGGTCTTGAGGGGTGATGATCCTCCCTCGGTGGTGGCCGGGATGATGGTCTGGAGGAGCTGGAAGCGGGGGGTCTCAGGAAGTTATCCAAACGTGGCGGTGGACGTTCGGATGGTGGGCGAGAGTAGTCACGTCGAGGATGATCATCGTGCTCTGGAGGTCGGGTTCGTCTTGGGGGGCGGTTGTCGTCGTGTTCTGATGCATAATATCGTCTTGGAGGGCGATAATCGTGATGTTCTGGTGGCTGGTATCTTCTTGGTGGGCGATGGTCGTCATGTTCTGAAGGCTGAAATCTTCTTGGAGGACGGTTGTCATGGTCTGGCGGCGCAAATCTTCTTGGAGGTCGGTTGTCGTGTTCTGATGGATAGAATCTTCTTGCTGGAGGATGGTTGTCGTGCTCCGATGGATGAAACCTTCTCGGTGGAGACAAAGTCCGTCCCGCTCGGTATTCATCACGAGGTGATGGGTGCGCTCTCGTTTCGTAACTTGTTCCTGACGATCGCGCCTTTACTCCTGATGAACTTCCCGATGGCTTGGACCTCGAGGACGTCCTTGAACTCCTAGAGGAGAAAAGCGGCATTTTGAAGGCCCAAAATCACTATCACACTGGAAAAATGAGTAAAACGCGAAACCAGACGATTTAATTCTACAGAGAGCAGACTGATAATATAAGATCATTTGACGCTGATCATCTCAGTGCAGCCTGCGCAAGTGAGTCAGTGGCTTTTTTCCAGCCTTCTGATCCTCGACGCCTCATGCTGATGATTCTACCCAATCAGTGCTAAAACAGGTATTCATGTGGCACAAGACGCTTGGCGGACTTGGGCAAGTCGGGGACGCGCAAGAGAGGCCGGTCTGACAAATTGTTCTGGCCTCGTGCGGACTTTTGCATGAGGACATGAAAGGCCTTATGACTGGGTATCTGATGCGAGCACACGTGAGGAGGCTGATGATTCTTTAGAAATAAAGGTGGTTGGATTGTTGGACTATTTCCCAAAACGGTAAGGTGGATAGATCAAGTGGGATTTGGCTGCTGACGGGGTCATGCATCTCGTGGCCAGGCTGACCACCACATGACGTAGGCAGAGCTTCTACACCAAATCACCGAGGCTGCCTTGTGCGAAAACAAGTTTTATTATTGGAAGTTATACATGAGCCACATTCCGATCGAAGAGCCCCTGTGCAATATGGGAGTGTTGATGTCGCGCGGATCATCTGAATCACTCCAGGACCCTGACAGCGTTCTCCCGTCAATTTTGCCACTATGAAGACTCATCCTCGCCAAGTTGCCGGGGGGTGCATATATGCCGGCCATTTCCCCTTGATGCGGAAACGATTCCCCTACTGCCTCACAAACACCGGCATAGACTCGATCGGAGTCTCCACCACAGCCATCGTCCCGCCTTCGAACTTCGTCTCGCCTTCAAACGCCTTCCACGTCGCCCCCTTCGGAAAGTACACCTCCCTCGTCTGCGCCCCCGGATACAGCACCGGCGCCACGAGATACTTGTGCCCAAACAAATACTGATCCTCAACCTCCCACGCCCTCTTATCCTCCGGAAACTCGTAGAAGCAGGCCCGCATCACCGGATCGCCCCTCTCGTGCGCCTCGCGCATCACCTCGCGCGTATACTCCCTCAACCCCTCCCTGACCCCCATCCACTTCCTACAAATCCCGTACACCTTCTCCCCGTACGACCACACCTCGTTCGCCGCGCCGCTCCTGCACTCCGCGCCGCCCGTCGTCCCGTGCTGCGGCTGCCGCGGCTCGCGGTCGCCGTGCAGGCGCATGACCGGACAAAACGCGCCCCACTGGAACCAGCGCACGAAGAGCTCGCGGAAGGCTTCGTCCGTCGGGTCGCCGCCGTGGAAGCCGCCGATGTCTGTCGTCCACCACGGGATGCCCGCAAGCCCCATGTTGAGCCCGGCGGAGAGCTGCGCGCGGAAGACGGGCCACGACGACGCGATGTCGCCGCTCCAGACGAGCGCGCCGTATTTCTGCGACGAGGCCCAGGCGCAGCGGGCGAGGTTGACGATGGAGGTCTGCCCCGCGGCGGTTTGGCCGTCGTGGAAGGCGCGGGCGTAGTGGAGGGGGTAGAGGTTGCCGATTTGGAGGTTGGGGCCTAGGTGGTAGCGGTAGTTGTCAAAGTCGTAGGCGGTGTATTCTGGGGCTTGGTTAGTTTCGGCATTGACGAAGTAAGGGGGAAAGGTAGGTGGTAAGAGTGCGTATCCCGTGAAAAGAACATGCGTGGAAAGGACGCGAGTCCCCCCCAGTTGGTGAACGGGGTTCCGTCCCTTCACGTCGAGCTGACTTACCAGGTTCAGCCTCGTCAATCCAGTAAACAAGAATGCCCTTGTCCCAGTAGTTTTGCTTCACTTTCTTCCACACGTATTCCCGAGCGCCAGGGTTGGTAAAGTCCGCATGAACTGTATCCCCCATGAAGTCCATGGCAGTCCTGATACCGCGGTCCGTCCGGATCAGGTAGCCATGCTCGACCATCTCGTCGTAATTCTCCGACAGCTTGTCCACCGTGGGCCAAATCGACACCATCAGCTCGATCTTTAGCTCCTCCTTTAGCTCCCTGACCATCGCGTCCGGATCAGGCCAGTACGTCGGATCAAACTTCCACTCCCCCTGCTTCGGCCAGTGGAAGAAATCCACCACGATCAAATCGATCGGCAGCTCCCTGCGCCGGTACTCGCGCGCCACCTCGAGCAATTCCTCCTGCGTCTGGTACCGCAGCTTGCACTGCCAGAACCCCAGCCCGTACTCGGGCATCATCGGCACCTTCCCCGTCACCTCCGCGTACGCGCGCTCCATCTCGCGCGGCGCGTCGCCCGCCACGACCCAATAATCCAGCGCCTTCGTCGACAGCGCTTCGAAGCTGGCGACGTTGGTGCCGAACACGGCGCGCCCGACGCCCGGGTTGTTCCACAGTAGGCCGTAGCCGCGGTTGGACAGGGCGAACGGCACGCTGGCCTGCGAGTTGCGGTGCGCTAGCTCGAGGTCCGCGCCCTTGAGGTTGAGCAGCGCCTGCTGGTACTGGCCCATGCCGTAGATGCGTTCTTTCGGGTCTTGCGACTCGAAGCGCGCGGTCAGGTGGAAGGCGTCGCTGCCCGGGATGGGCTGGAATTCGCGCGCCTCGATTTCCAGCGCGCTGCATTTTGGGTCGGTGACGTCTTTGCGGTTGCGCGAGTACTCTTCCAGCAGGATGGTGCCGGTGTGCGTGTTGCGGATGGTGAGCTTGCCGCGCGGGGTGAGGGACGCTTGGATTTTGCCGTTGGTGATGGTCGCGCCGTCGCCGGAGATGGAGATGGTTGGCTGGGCTGGGAGAGCTGGCGGCGGGACGTCCAGGGCCCAGTTCTCTGTGGGCATCTGGTGGTTCTTGGTGGCGCGGACGCGCAGGGCGTTGGGTCCCCAGGGCTCGACCCAGAGGGTCTCGGCATCGTAGCGGAAGATGAGCTTGTTGTCTTCCTGGAAAAACATATTGAAGATCCAATTGTGACCCGTCTGAATTCTGACTGGCCAAAACAGGTTGCTAAAGAAAGGAATAGCCAATGCAGGTAGCAAACTCGAACCACAAGCTTACTCGCTTGATCTGTATAGTCCAATGGGTCGCTTAGATGGCCACTCTAATAAAACGAAGGATCAATGTATAGGTGCAGTCCAAGGTACGTCGTCTGGAGACATACCCCGCGGTCAAGTCAGCCCACCGCACTACTGACGTGGAGTGCTGTAACCATGCAGCAGATACCTCCGGTGGGCTGGCTTGCTGCATCTCGGGCCAATGTCGTGCGAGAGCCAAGCATAACCCCGCGATGACTTTGTGTACTTTAGTCTCCGCCCCACATCTTCTCAGGACTCTTCACAACTTTGCAAACCTTCTTGTTTTGACTGCCGGAGCTTTCTGGTATTGGCCGGAGAAATTTCATGACGCGAATGCGGCAGAGGCTGCAAAGGAATGGCCTAAAAGAAAGGGCATTATCGAATCTTATTTAAGGGAAATAATACCGGGGTAAACTTTTGTGCGCCTTATTCTGGGAAATATCAATGCCCAGGTGAATTGTGAGCATACTGAAAACGATTATTTTCCTCTCCGTCTGCCTTAAGGTTGAGTCCGAAACTCCCTTCAGCATATCTCTCATCATGAGTATACCTATTCGTCCACATCCGCCTTCTTTTTCCAAGCGGCCGCCTTCGCCAGCAGCTTCGACAGCTTGGCCTCGCCCTCCGTATCCGCCGGGAAGACATAATCCATGTACTCTTCGAACTCCATGCCACCATCCGCCGTGTCCAGCCTCCTCCTCTTCTTGACGCGCTTGGGCATCTGCTTCTCGACCTTGTCCAAGTCCTCTGCGGATCCATGAGTCTGCTCGAAAGACCTCCAAGCATTGAGAAGAGCAACGCGCTGACACACCATTAGCTTTTGTTCTATTCGTCCGGACCAAGAATTTGGATGTGTACTCACCTCCTCCTTGAGCTCCTTTTCCTTCATGCTCTTGTAGGCGCGTTCGAATATGCTCCTGGCGCGCGTCTTCGCCTCCTCGCTGATCGGCCGCTCTTCGTCCTCTTCCTCCTCCTCACCCTCGTCGGGCACGTTGATCTCGAAGTGCGCGTAGCTGATCCAGACCTTGACGTGATCCGTTTTGGCCAGCAGGCGTTCGTACAGCGTCCTGGTACGGTCGTACTCGCCCTCTTCCTCCTCGAAGTCGATGTACGACTTCCACACCAGCTCTGGCATGTCTAGCGTGTCTTGCTGGACAGCGAGCTCGAATATGGCGCGTGCGCGATCCAGGTCGTCCAGACCGCGCTCCAGCTCGCTGAACTTGATCCATGCTTGCGAGTTGCTAGGGTTCCATTCGATGTGCTTCTCATAAAGAGTCCGGCAACGGGTGAACTCGAAAAGCTTGAGCTCAAGCTCAATGTAGCCCTTGAATAGCTTGTCCTTTGGACACATGCCAACGGCTTGGCCCAGCGTTTTCCGTGCTGCCGCCAAGTTCATTTGCCTGATCTCGAATTGCGCCTTGAGCAGCCAAACCTTGGCGAATGTGAATTTCTTGTGCGGAATTAGCTTCAGGCACTCGTTGTAGATCTGGCGTGCTCTGTCAATGTCCTTGGCGTCCATCTCCTCCCAGAGCGCATAGAAGATCCATAGGTAAATGTATCGCCGCCAATGGCGCTTCTCTTGAGTGGGCGGGATTTGGGCTATCGCGCGCTCATATGCATCTCGGACGCGCTCGACATCTCCTGCTGTCTCCTCTAACCGGGCCAGATCAATCCAGTTGTCGTAGTTCTTAGGGTTTTCCTTGATGGTCTCCTCGTATTGCACCCTTCGTTTGGAAAGAATGACATCCTCAACACCTTCGCGGTCGCCAAACTGCTTTTCAAACTGAGTATAGGCTTTGTGGAGGTTCATGGACTTGGACCGCGGCATGCGATCTAGAGCATACTTGTAGATGGCACGAGCACGCTCAAATTCCTTGAGTCTTGCCTCGAATCGTGCGTATGCCATGAACAGCTTCTCATCCATGAATTCCTCGCCCAACGTCTCCACAGCTTGTCCAAACACCTCCCGCACCAGATCACTCGTCCCGAACTCCTCCTCAAACCGAGCCCACTTGATCCAATTGCGCGGTTCCGGGTGGACCTGGCAGAAGCGCTCGAAAATGGCGCGTGCCCGCTCGTATTCGTTGTAGCGCTTCTCCAACTTGATGTACGCACTCCACGCATTCTCATCCGGCTCCCAAGACATCCAGCGCTCGAAGACCTGACGTGTACCGGGAATGTTGCCCAGAGTCTCCTCCATGTAGACATACTTGTACCAGATCTTGTCTATGCGCGGCAAGATAGTGACGGCGCGATCGAGCAGGTTCCTAGCATGGTTGATGTTGCGGGTCTTGATCTCGCAGTCGACATAGCGGATCCACAGGACGATGCTGGTCGAGTCGACGTCGAGGGCGCGCTCGAAGATGGAGCGCGCGCGGCGGAACTCCTTCTGCTCAATCTCCCACTGCGCGTAGCGCATCCAGTTGTTCATGTTCATCCGGTTGCGGCGCACATAGTCCTCGAATTCCTTGCGCTTGCGCCCCTGGAACTCGTGCAGTTCTTCTAGGTCGGCGAAGCGCTGCGTTGGCGCCTGCAAGCCCGGTTCCTGCCGGTCGACGGCTTCGCGCAGCAGCTGCTCGGCGCTGATCTGGATAGGCGCCGCCTGCTTGTTCTTGACCCGCGGAGGGCCGCGTGAGGACTCCATGGTGGCGGTTTCGGGCGGGTCTGGGATCTAAATGGGGATGTCGAGGGGCAATCGAAGGGGATGGCGTGGTTTGGCGGATAGCAGAGACGCAGGACGCGTCGGAGGCGGGGGCGCGGAGGGCGAGGTGAGGAGCTTGTTTTGGCGAGAAAGATGGGAGCTTTGGCGGCGCAGATTCCAGGTCGGCGTTTGAAAAATGCCGATGGCGCCAAGACTTCGTACGTCAAAGCTCTGGGGGCGCGAGGTTCGCGTTTCCGCAGCTTGAAACTTTCCGCAACTCACCTCCGCTGCAGCCTGCTGGTATCGCCACAGCACTGCCGACCTGTCCTGCAGGTCCGCCACGTTCAGCGCTTTGCGGTCGCTCATTTACCTTTCAGGAATTCCAATACCGCGATCATGGCGACTCTCGCAGACGAACTTCTGAACGACTTTGAGGATTCCGGCGATGAGAACGAGGAGCAGAGCACCGAGATCCCCCAGGACGATGGCGTCGCGTCGCTTTTCCCGGGAGAGGCTTCAGCCGCGCAGCCGAGGACTGCTGTTCAAGACAGAGGCATGGACCTAGACGACGATGAGGAAGACGAAGACGATGAAGAGCTCATGGATGGTGCGGCCACAAAACAGGCGCGCGATGCGCCTGAAGACGAGGAAGAGACAAAGGCTAGGGTTGAGAAGATGCAGCTCGGAAACGTCAGCGACGTGCGCAGCGTAGCAGGTCTGATGAAGACGCTGCAGCCAGTTCTTGATGTAAGTCCTACCCCACCATCCCGCGCCTTGAACATTCGTTTACATCCTCGGAAGATACAGCCCTAACGATCATCGCCGTCCACAGAAAATTGCACACTACAAAGGACTGCCTCCTGAGAAGCAGACCAAGAACATCGGTTCCATCGAAGATAACCCGGAATACAAGCTGCTCACTCAGTCCAACACCCTTGCCACCCAAATAGACAGCGAGGTCATCCTCGTGCACAAGTTCATTCGCGATCACTATTCCATTCGGTTCCCCGAGCTGGAAACCCTCGTCACCAACCCTCTGGACTATGCGAAGACGGTTGCTATTATTGGAAATGGTCCTATGGATGCAGACTCGATCAAGAAGCGATCGACTTCCTCGGATAACCTCGTTGGCCAGCCTCTTAACAAGGTTCTCGATGGTCCCTCCATGATGGTCGTCAGCGTCGAATCCACGACATCTCAAGGACGTGAACTCACCGAGACCGAGCTCAACACCGTTTTGAAGGCGTGCGAAATGACGCTACAGCTCGATAACGCCAAGAAAGTCCTGACAGAATACGTTCAGTCTCGCATGAACATTTTCGCTCCGAACTTGACTACTCTGATTGGATCTCTTACTGCGGCCCAACTCATCAACTATGCTGGAGGCATCAAGGGTCTCGCCAAAACACCTGCTTGCAACATTGCAGTCCTCGGAGCCAAGAAAGCGTCTGGAACTGGATTCGCTACCAACACCGGCATCAGGAACCAGGGTTTCCTCTTCCACTCTGAGATCATCCGCAACATCCCCAACGATCTCAAGAAGCAGGCCATGAGGATCGTTTCGGCGAAAATCGTGCTCGCAGCAAGAGTGGACAGCATCCACAGCAGTCCAGATGGATCCACCGGCGAGAGCCTGAAGCAGCAGTGTTTGGACCGTCTGGACAAGCTTACCGAGCCGCCGCCAAACAAGGGTGTCCGTGCTCTCCCCGTGCCGGACGACAAGCCGTCGAGGAAGCGTGGTGGTCGTCGTGTCCGTAAGGCTAAGGAGGCATACGCCATGACGGAGCTCCGCAAGGCACAGAATCGCATGGCATTCGGCAAGGAGGAGGCTGAGGCTGGTTATGGAACGGGCGAAGGCACCAAGGGCATGGGTATGATTGGTCAGGCCAACGACGGACGCATCCGCGCTACCCAGATCGACCAGCGGACCAAGGCCAAGTTGAGTAAGAAGAATCCTGGTTGGGGCGGAGCTACACCGGTGAGCGGAATGGCATCTACTATTCGCGGCGCTGGTACTGCTGGCAATGCTAGCGTGCTGAAGGGTCATGGCTTGAGGACGTCGGGCGTTGGCACTGCTGGTACGGCGTCGACCATCGCGTTCACTCCTGTGCAAGGCCTTGAGCTCGTTGACCCCAAGGTGCGCGAGGAGATGAACCGCAAGAGGAAGGCAGAGGAAGATAGGTGGTTCAGCGGCGGCACTTTCACTCAGATTGCAGGCTCAAAGAGTGAGACCGGCAGCAAGAAGGATGCAGACGGCTTCAAGGTGCCAAGCCTGCCTATGAAGAAGCAGAAGCAGTAGGTTTGACACGCTGCACACAGTCATGGCTGTACATTACGGGGTTCTTCCACGCGACGGACATGCAGGGGCGTTCGGCGAAAGGGGGGCATAATTTTAGGCGTTTGTCTACCAGGGCTGTGGGATCGATAGGGCTCTAATATGGTGAAAGCACCAGCGTTTGGCCGTAGAGAAATTCTAGGCTTCGCAAGTGAGGCTTCCTTGGAGGCACAAGACTAGCTCTAAATGGAAAAGATATCCAATGGATTTGCGTCGACTGAGGTGTGAGATATATATAACGGCTTGTCTGGCGAGGTGAGGAGCTTCGACTCGTTCCTTTGAAAACACCAGGCAGCACCTTTAGGCTGTCGCGACTCTACACAAAACGGCTCACGTGCAGGCAGCAGGGTACCTAAGTAAGTGTTAAATAGCGCGGTGTACCCCGAAACGCAGCTTGTGGTTAATGCGGGGAAAGCTTGACGGACCAACCGAAGCGACGCCGCTTTTGGGGAGCTCCCAAACCATGTCGTCCTGCACGTCACCGCGCGCAGCCGCCGTCGCCGAGTCCGCCGCCGCAGCAGCAGCTACAGCAATGAACGACGGCGCTACCACTCCCGCCCTCTCATCATCCGCAAACGCAACCACCCACGACAGCAAGCACAACACCGCAACCCTGGCGGACGACGCAGAAGCCTCTCGCCCAGCTAAGCGTAGCAAGACGTCCTCGACTCAGTCGCCCGCCATGTCAGGTACGTTTCGTCCGCCTCGTCTTATCGTCATTCCTCGTGCCCGCCAAACAGCCAACCCCGCTGCAAACAAACAAATCCTCCATCACGCCTTGTAGAAGCAAGCAAGAGAGCTACAATCCTCAAAATCCGCGCCTCACTCCACCACACCGCCGCCATCCCGTCCCCCACCATTTTCCCACGACCTCACCGCTAACCAGCTCACCCCCGCACAGACGCCGACGGCGACTCCACCATGCACTCGTCACCCACCTCCGCCGCCGCAGACTCGGATGACGACCTCTTCCCCGACGAG
Organism: Lasiodiplodia sp. KE8368; assembly: GCA_023087525.1. Classification (NCBI taxonomy): domain Eukaryota; kingdom Fungi; phylum Ascomycota; class Dothideomycetes; order Botryosphaeriales; family Botryosphaeriaceae; genus Lasiodiplodia; species Lasiodiplodia sp. KE8368. The sequence goes on along the minus strand of JAJMYN010000005.1, from coordinate 130,469 downwards.
GCCGCGGGCCCGGCTCCTACTTCCGCCGCCGCCTTCGCCGCAGGCAACCTCGACGGCGGCGTCGCGCTCCCTCCCTCCACGCCGACCACCGCCCTCGCCCACGCAGAGCTCTCCCCGCCCTCGTCGCAGGGCCCGGCCAACACGGCCGCCGCGCGCACCGCGTCGACAGCTATCGCCGATGCCGTCATCAACGAGAATGGCAAGCGCGTGCTGCCGACCGGCCTGAACTTCAACAACCACAACAATGGCAGTAGCAGCAGTGCGGCAGCAGCAGCAGCAGCCGCAGCTGCAGCCGCAGCGGCAAGTAGCAGGACGGGCGACGCGTCGGTGGAGGGAATGCTGGTCGACGGCAGTGCTGGAGGTTCCTCGTCAGGCGGCGGAAGCAGCAGCAGCAAGCGCGGCCTCCTGCAGCAGCCGGGCGTGCATCCGGCCAGCGGATACCGGTGGGAGCGCGAGGCGGAGGCTCCGGGCTGGGCGTGGAAGAACAAGAAGGCGGCCGAGGACTGGTTGAAGGCTGAGGAGTCGCTGATCGAGCGCGAGAGGATGGTCCGGTCGAGGTATGGCGATCCGCTTGCGGAGAGGAGGGCGAGTGCTGCTGGCGTGCCGGCGAAGGCGTTGGGTTGAGGGGTGTTTCTTAAGGATGGGAACGGTTATGTGGCACGACGATGAGGAAAGGAGAATTGCTGAAATCAAAGCTGGGAGCAAAAGTCGAGCTTCTTGGGGCTGAGACTGAGCCCGGGGTCTCATTGGCCCTCTTGCATATATTGCTGGCGAATGGAAAAGGGTCGGAACACAGAGTAGGAAGCATATGCTCGGATAGGAAGAAAAGGACACTGAAATACAGATTTCAAAAACCATACTCTTGGCTCTTATATCTTCCCTTCATTCATGCTAGATCGGAATGAGCACCGCTATGTCCAAGAAGCAACCAGCATGCCGCCTCGAGAAAGATGCCTAAGTTGTAAATGACTCCAAAACACCACATTCATCCGCAAAACAGGCAGCAGGGAAAAAAAAAAAAAGATAAAAGTAGCAAAGCCAGACCATGCCCTCCCTTTCCTTTGATAAACGCCGATACCCATGCCTCCAGGAGCCCCTCTCCACCCCCACTTTCTTTTGCAAATGTATCCACTCAGTCACTCTCCTCCCCATCCAACGCCTCGTCCTCATCCTCTCTCGCCGCCTTCTCCTCCAGCAGATCCTCCTCGTCCCCCTTCCCCTCCTCGTCCTCATCCCCTTCCTCCTCATCCTCATCCTCTTCTTCCTCTTCCTCCTCCTGCTCCTCCTCCTCCTCGTCTTCCTCGTCCTCGCCCTCGTCGTCGTCCATCATGTCGTGATCCCCGCTCTCGTCCACGCGCGCCTTCTTCGCCGCCGGCTCGCCGTTCTCGTCGAGGTTATGCGCGTTGCCGGCGCTGCCGCCGTTAGCCGTCGCGAGCGCGGTCGCCAGCGCGGCTGCACCGCCGGCGGCACCGGCACCGAGAAGAGCGGCGGAGGGAGCGCCGCCGCCGAGGGGAGTGCTGGTGCTGACGTCGGCGTCGTCGCCGTTGGTCGACGTGGCCTGCGCTTCGGCGGCGCGCTTTTCGTCTTTGACGCGGCGGCGGTAGGTGTTGCGTTTGGTGCATTGGATTTCTTGGTATTCTGTTGGGAGGAGGGTGAGAATTAGTTGGTCGGTTTCCAAGGCGGATGGGTGTAGAGCAGCAGGAGGGAGACGTTACTGTTCAGCTCGTTGTTGGTGCGGTCGATGAACATGTCGAATTCAAGCTCCTTGAGCGCGTCTAGCACGTCCTTGGGCTGGATCGTCTTCTTGTTCTGGCGCGCGGCGATGTCGCTGGCACTGTGGAGGTTCACGGTGGTCAGCGGAACGGTCCTTGAGGCTTGTCTTGTTGTAGATGCGGTAGGTCGAGAATGTATTGGACGTACTGGGCGGTAAGGTAGTTCACGAAGACGGTAGCGCTCTTGGAGATGGCCGATTGGGCGACGCTCTGGACGTTGAAGTTCGGGGGAAGCGCGCCTTTGGCCAGGCGGTTGACCATGGTCTTGGGGAGATTGAGATCCTGCGGCGCGTCAGAAGCTGTGGACGGAGCAGAGGCGGGATGGTGCGGGGAAGGCGGACCTCGACGCTGAGGCCGGTATCTTCGTCGGCGGCCGCGGAGGCGTTGCTCTTGCGGGCGGGCATTTTATTTTATGGTTTGGGTGCTCGAATTGGTTGGGATCGGGAAGGTTTTCGTGGAAGATATGAGGGCCGACGTGAGCGTATTGGGTGGTGGAGGGATGGCGCGGAAAAAGGTAGCTCAAGGCGGTGTCGTGGTGGTGGGGAGGAGCTCGAGGCTTGGTGAAGATCAGAAATGCGCTTTGCTTGCGCGCCGCGCTGGTGACGCTCCGGGGCCGACGCCGACACGCCGACTGACGCGCGACGCGTCTCCCCGCTCACCCTGAACAACCCCGCCAGCAATGGTCACACACGAAACCTCTCTCTACGGCGCGCCTTGAGAAGAGTTGTCGTTCTGTATTCTCTCGCGTTTCTGCCACAGTACTGACCAAATATATGCACTCACCACTCTACTGCAATCAAGCCTCATCCTGTCTACACGCGAACAACGTCATAGCTATCCGACGGAATAATCACCCGCGCGAAGCCTGAACAATCTTTTACGCGTTGTCACAATGTAGTTATAATGCTCACTGACACCTGACGCAACAGCTATGGCTGACCCAGCCCTCTATTTTCACGTTCGTCATTGGCCGCGTTGTGCCTTCCCTTTTCCCACGGCCTGATGCTGCCTTCTCTAGAATGCTGGACCCCAAACTCTCTCCATATTCTTCTCCGTTGCATCATCATCGCAGTCACATCATTATTTGATTCACGAGGCCAGACATGGCCACACCCAACCCAGCAGCGTCTCCGCTTCCTATGAGCACTCCTCCCGGCCACGGCCACGCCCCTCTCAGCATCACGTTCATAAACCCTCAGCTCACGTACAAGCCCGGTGACACGATCAAAGGATATGTGGCAGCAGCTTTATCCAGAGGAGAGTTGATCGAAGCAATTGAGGTCTCCCTCATCGGTACCGCAGAGACCGAACTTTCTCCTCAGAAGCGCCCTAAGCATGGATCGCCAAATCGCACTTCCATCCGCACTCACAATCGACTAATCGACATGAAGAAGTCGATTCCTCTAATGCCGACGAATATCTCGCACGGAATTTGGCCTTTCGAGTTCACTGTACCAGAGCTCACCGACAGTGTTGGAAGATTTGGTTCATCCCTGACTTCTCGGAAGTTTGCCATTCAGCGCCATCTTGTTCCGCCCACCTTTTTCCACAAAGATGCGCACGGCAACATGGCCCGGGTTGAATACGGAATCCTTGCGCATATGTCCCGTTCTAGCCGGAACCTGGAACCGTACGAACAGTGGGAAACGCTAAGGATCGATATCCGGAAGCCGCAGCAGGACAATCCACCTGCGAATCGCCATGACTTGAAACCCGTGGTTACACGCATTCATCGCCCAGTTCACGCACAGACTCCTTGCGATCGGCTCAAGGACTTGCTGTTTTGTAGGACGAACTGCTCACATCTCCGTCTTTCACCGACAATTTTCATACCGGACGACATCATTCCAGGTCGGCCGCTACCTTTCACCATCCTCTTAACTCCGAAGCCGAAAGGTTCCACCGACCCCAGTAACCCCCAAATCGAGCTCATCAATCTCAGTGTAGTTCTGAGGGAAGAGACTTCGATTCTTGGATCGAACGACAGGTTCCATCGCATTCGTGCGTGGTTTGGTCACTCCATTACCCTTGCAGAAAAGCAGATCACGCTCGAAGAACAGCGGATTGAAACATCAGCTCCTACCATCCTCGAGAAGGAAGGAACGCAGTCCCTCCTCAAAAGACTCTTCACTGTGGAAGACGGCATCCAGCCGAACGTCAAAACTTTCAATATCTCCAAGTGCCACCGCATTGCCATCAAAGCCGACTTGGTTGCCGAAAAAGAAAAGTTCAGCTTGGACTTGTCGCTTCCCGTGACTGTTCTGCAAGGACGCCAGATGGACATTCACTCAGATGCAGTCCATACTCACATTTCCACCACGGCAACTACTCCTGGCGGGGACCATTTTGCCGCGACGTGTCCGATTTGCCGGCACCGGGCTGCCGCTAGGGTTGCTCGTCAACTACTCGATCCGGTGCGGATACCCAATGTGTACGAGTATTCCAGAGAGAGCACCATGACGAACTCGATTGCTCCGTCAAGGGGACCCTACAGCAGACCTACGACCATGTTTGGACTGCATCGTCATCTGGAGGTTCCAGAGGAGCTGTGGGCTATCCGTGATGAGGCGGAGAACAGGAGGAGATCTGCACAGTCCTTGTAATTAGTTGGTGCACTTCCCTGACCCAAATACCTATGAACTTTCTTGTCTGTAGATTCAGTGGGTTATTATTCATGCGTTGATGACGCGTGGGCCGTAACAGATAGACACCTGCTATGTTTCGTGTCTGCCTGGGTGTACAGTTCTAAGACATGGTTTTCTTTACTCACAGGACACGCAAGCTGCACGTGTATTTATGGCAACGCCTCTCCGATGCCCAATTCAGCACGATAAATACGTTGTAATCACGCTTTTTCGGTTTCTTTTGCGGTCTATGGGCACACGCACTGCGGTGACGAAACAGCAAAGTGACCAGCACAGCTGGAAAATTCGGTCCTTGAAAGAAATTAATGACATCGTCAGTCACAGCTCGATTGCCAGCATCCATAGGAAGGGTCTGCGGACTACTGTCAACCTCGTTCGGCTGCTTTTCCGGCAACCGGCCACGGGACACCTGATCGGCGATGAACACATGCCAATTTGCACATACCTCCAAAACGACGGGTATAAAAAGATGTGAGCCTGTAGCCTTGAAATCACTTCCACAACGCCAACTTCATAACAACACAAGCAAAACCGCGAATATCTACAAAACGATTTCCTGCTCTTAGATCTTCCCGCCTCCACTCCCGCCCCCTCCTCCACCGCCACCAATCCCTCAGGATATGCCGGCCTGGCTGCTGCAATACGGGTGGCCGCCGCACCCTAACTATCCCCATAATATGTGGGGGTACCCACCACTGGAGTCGAACTAGAAATGTGGAGATGTAGGAGGGCGTATAGCTCGGCCTTTTCCAGCTTTGGGTAAGATGTAAGTTTCACTTATGAGACTGTGGCAGACCTCAAAATATAAAGTAGCCTGCGCCTATATTCACCATGTACTCTAAAATTGATTTTCTGGTTCACCATATCTTCACTGATGGTTGCGTTTTGCGGTGGTCTAAAAGTGAAAAGTGATCGTGGAACAGAATCTTTTTGTGAGGGTCAGCTCTTGCCAGGTATGATAAGAGCATGTTTCAGAAAGGCACGCGACATAGTGATTACTCTATCAAGAAATGAGAAAGCCGAGGCCTGCCCGCGTGGACATGGTCGGCTCCGTGCGATTGGGTAAAATGGTGCGATGCGAAGACGATTGGTTGGGACGACCAAGCCTTGGCAGGGTCCAGCTGACAGTCGGAGTCAAAGATGACAGCTCGGTGACCGACCATTTCTTCTTCCCTCGAACACTTTTTTTGGTCCCGGAATTTGATAGTGGCGATCCGGCAGTCGAGTTCGAAGAAACCAAACGGACTCAAAACTAGCACCTTGGTGGCACTCAGCCAATCGCATTCGGCAATCGTGCCGAGGCCCAAGCCCCTTCGCCGGACCTCCCGACCTCAACGACTGCACCGCAACGAGGCCGCTTACTCCGAACCCCCGCCCACCGCCTTTTAGACTTCTTTTTTAAACCCCTGCCACGCTCACTACTACGCCCGTATGCCGATCCGGAATCTTTCGTCAGCTTCCAGTGCGACTCGCGCATTCCGGTCCGCCCGCCCTCGGACCGCGCTTACTCGGCCCGCCCCAATACAAAACCTCGCCCGCGCGCCTATCAATTACTCGCAGCCGCACATCCTCCACACCCTCCAGCACGTCAGGTCGCAGACCACCGTCGCCGGTACGTCAGATCCTTACCCCCCCAAAAAAAATTATACCCTCAGCGCTCCAATTCTCCATAACTCACCACTAACCCACAACCTCACCCACAGAACCAACACCAACACCACAACCAAACGACCAAACCCCACCACCGCGCGCCCCCCGCTCCCGCCCCATCCGCATCCTCCGCGCCGTCCTCCTCGCCGCCTTCTCCTTCACCCTCGGCGCCACCATGTCCGCCGCGCCCGCCCTCAGCGTCGCCGACGACCTGCTCTCGCCGCCCTCAGACGCCGAGACTCTGCAGCTCTGGCAACCCGCGCCGGGCACGCGCGCCGCCGAGATCGAAGCGCAGCTACAGGCGCACCCGGGTGTCGCGGCCCTGCGCGCTGACCCGGCCCTCGTCGAGTCGCGCCCGCACATGCGCATCCCCAACGCGCTGCGCCACAACAACCTGACGGCCGGGACTTTGCTCGGCGACGAGGAGCTGGTCGTGCCTGCGCTGGCGTTCAGCGCGCCCGACGGCAGCAGGATGATCAGCGTGCACTACGTGGGGCCCGCGCTGTGCGGGCACCCGGGCGTCGTGCACGGCGGCCTGCTGGCGACGTTGGTGGATGAGGGGTTGGCAAGGTGCTGCTTCCCGGCGCTGCCGAACAAGATCGGCATGACGGCCAGCTTGACGATCAACTACAAGGCGCCGTGCAAGGCGGGCCAGTTTATCGTGCTAAGGGCGGAGACGACGAAGGTCGAGGGCCGCAAGGCGTGGGTGAAGGGAAGGTTGGAGACGTTGGTGGATGAGGAGGCGGGCGAGAAGCCGTTGGTGCTGGATGAGGCCGAGGCGCTGTTTATTGAGCCGAGGCAGGCGGCGGTAAGTTCTTAACTTCTATCGGCCTTTTCGTGGTGTACCGGTACTGACTTTATTTCTTCTCCAGTCCATGGCCAAGCTCTACAACCCCAACCCTTAGACGATCCGGAAAACGAGATCCCTCCGAGATTTTTTTCTCTTTTCGATTCTTGCTCATAGATTTGGAGACATACATCCCGTTTGTCAGGGTTTACGATCTGCTAAGATGCATTGGGTTACGGAGTAGTTGTTGGCTGAGGGTAAACGAGACGGTTTCTTTAGACTCTCGCCTAAGGGCGATAGAAAAGTCTTGCGTTACCAAGGAGTAAATGGCGAGATGATTCATAGAGTTGAGAGATAGAGCGTTGAGGTGGGAGATTTTCATTGTCCAAAAAATCAATCAGTTTTCGTCTCAGTCATAATTACGCGCGATTGACCTAACACCACACCTTTCCATGTGGTACAGGCGGACGTGAGTTGCCGGAGTTGCTTCAGAATAACTAGCTAACGTATGGGCTGATTGAGGGCCAATGACAGAAGTGAGACAATTGACATGTAGCTAGTGCAACTGTCTACCAGAAGGATTGACCCCCTGACTGATCAATATCTATTCACCGATCAACAAATTCTCTGACAATTTCTACCATGACAGATTTAAGCCACAGCTAATCCTAGCATTTGCTTCCCTGCTTTCCTGCGACATAAGTTCTGAGAAACTCATCCAGATTCTCCTGCTCCAGGCCCAGTTTCTCATTCCACAAACCCTTGGTGGCGGAGAAGTGCGTCAATCCTCCTCTGCCATAGATAGCTCCCGCTATCATGTCCAACACGCCCAACGCCTGTCCTTCCTTGACCTTCGCAGCTCCACTCTGCCACAGCTCTTCAACAGTGCCCTGCGACACGCTGAACTTCTCCCCCGTCGCCCCTTCCAGCGCCCTCAGAACCTCATTCTGCGTGACCGTGAAACTATTCACGTACACATATTGGTTCCTGGTAAGCTCTTGCTTCTTCAGACTTTTGGCAATAGCCCTGCCAACCTGATCTAGATTCGTAGCCTCGTAGGGGATCTCGCCGCCGTCGTAGATCGTCGCCGTGCGCGCGGCCACGTTCCAGCCTCCGAACCCGGGGATGTTCAGACCCCAGTCGAACATGGATCCGGTGATGACTGCGATCCACGCGATGCGGTCCTGCTGCGACTTGAGGTAGTCGACCGTCGCGATCTTGTCCGCGAGGAAGGGAATGAGGTCTGCGGCGGAGCGGTCGGCCGTGTCGATGCCGTATTCGGAGGGCACGAAGATCTTGACGCCGGCGGCGATGGCGGCGTCGACGAGGGATTGCTGGAGGGAGAGGGCGCCGGCGGGGGTGATGCTGGAGATGGTGCTGATGACGGCGTCTTGGTTGGCGAAGGCGCGGGCGAGAGAGGAGGGGGTGAAGTCGGTTTTGAGGTGTTGCACGCCGGGGGGTAGGGTGGCGGTGGATTCGGAGCGGGTGAGGCCGGTGACGAGAAAGTTCTCGTTCAGCAGGGCTTTGACGGTTGATTTGCCCACGTTGCCGCTTGGTCCGATGACCAGCACGTTTTTGATGGGGGAGGAAGTCATGGTGGGTCTGGAAGAGAGGAGGGAAGGTGTGTTGCTCGTTTTCGTAGTGTTGTAGGCGTTAAGAAAGGAGGTGTGTCCATCGTGATACTTATATACTGAGAGGGTATGGTAGATGACTGTTGTCTTTGGAAAAGTTATGCACCGCGTCAGTTGTCTTACGATGATTCATAATAATGATTAGTAGAAAAGTGTTCACACGACAGATGCAGGAAACCAATTTTGCTTGAGGTATCGGCTGTACTTTGTTTAGTTGATCTACTTATCCGAAATCCTAGAAGTTTTGATTAGTTTTCCAGGGGTCCGTTGTTTCCTTAGACACTTTCTCACCCAGGGCCGAATATTGATTATTGATCATTATGACGACTACCTGAATTTGATGTAACTCTAGCCATTTTGACGTGATAGGGATCTGCTGCAACAATGTTACTAACTGCTGACATCAGGGCTCTTAGCAAGCGCAAGCGGCTTGATAAGCGTTAAGCAAGCGGCGTATAAGCAGGTCATTTCAGCCCGCTTGATTAAAATTACCAGATTAAGCGCAAGCGGGCTGCGGGCCTACTTGATTGGTAGTAATTTATACCCCCTGATGCTTGCAAGCACTCCTCGACGGCCGCTTAAGCTTGCCAAGCGCGCTTATTAAGAGCCCTGGCTGACATATAGGTTCAGTATGTCTCACTAAATCATCACTGTTCCGGGTAAGGAAGTAGAGGATACTACGTTACAAAAGATGCAGAGGTATTAGAATCTATCGAGTCTAGACGTTGGTTCTAAAGAGCCTTAAAGCACTTGCTAGAGAGCGTTACTTAAAGTTCGGACACCTTTCAAAGTATAAATCTACAGTGGTGTATTACAGCTGAAGGCTGGCGTGAAGAATAAAAGGTAAAACAACATATGGGTAGTTGAAGCAATCGCTCGGACGGGAACGTCGAGTGAAACATTCTTCGCGTCTGGACGGTAGCTTCAACTACCCATGACATGGGCGAAAGAAAGAAAAAAAAACAAATCATCGCTAGCCTTCGGATACAATACCCCTCTATACGCTTAAAGCGTCACGCCATGACTGTGGCGGTGCATTGTGATTAGTTTCATGATTAGTTTCTTACTAGTACCGAGATGACGCAAAGCCGAAAGCCGCCCTTACCACACCACGTATCTCATCAGTTCCACAAGCTTCTCCTCGCACCTTTCGCAACCGGATTAGTTTCCTATGTCACTCTGACAAGTAACGCCCGGAATATCACTTTCTTCCTCGGAACTCGATATCGATCGTAGTGTGCTCAATCTGGACAGTTCGGGGATATCGACCGCGTCGCTCTGATCTCCGAACAGCGATATTCTCTTCTCCAATCAAGCCACGTGCCCTCTTCGTACCGTGGGTACAGAGATGGGTCCAACTCCGAGCTCTGGGCAGGCGGAGGATAGAAATGGTGGTATCGTGAAACGAAAACGTGGGAGGCCCTTAATAAGCATGCAAGGCGTGGCCCCTGAGGACGTAAGTACGAACCCTCCTTCCGGAAAGTGTGTTACCTGATCTATGTTATACTGGCTTGACTGTCTTTCCGACTGCCACATCCTGGTGTTAACTCTCCGGGCCTGATTGTTTTGTAACGACTGTGAAGTATTGACAACAGTACAGCGCCGCCGTACGCAGGTGCGTCTTGCACAACGCGAGCACCGCAAAAGAGAGAAGAACACAATTGCCACGCTCGAAATACGTGTGAAGCAGCTACGGTCTCTAGCAGCGGATATGAATTGCGCCTTCTTTCGGTTCAAAGACGGCGCCATCTCATCCCAGTCGCTCGCTGCTCGGCCCGAGCTGGAACAGGCATTTGAAATAACGGCCTCTACGATCACTAACCTGTATCAATCCGTCGCAGCTGCCCCCAATCCGGAAGGCGAGCGAGGGCATACTGGTATACCATCGCCCCCAAACCCGCCTGACACCGAACAGCCAAGCTCAGCCGAAGTCACCACCACGCAAAGCAACGACCAGGAGACGATCCAGCCCACCACTCCACCCCATCCGCCCAACGAGCTACCCTTCGGCTACACACTGACATTCGACGACGACGATGACACCTCTTCGCACGAAGAAGAAGGCAGCTCCATCCTCTCCACCTACGCCACACCCTCACCGCTCGCCACCTCGACCATCCAACCCCCCTACACCTACTCCTTCCACGAACCCACCTTCGCCGCCCGCCTCGAGCGCGCCGCCCTCGAACGCGCCGCCCATGTCCTCTCGACCTCTTCCGCCTCAATACGACCGGCCGAGTACCAGCGCCTCTTCCGCATCTGCCGCCACTTCACCACGCACGCATCCCTGCTCTCCCTCATCACCGCCGCCCTGCTCTCCCCCGCCATCCGCCCCTTCAGCGCGCTGACCCTGCACCTTGGCGGCGCGGGCCTGCACTACTTCCACGAGTTTTCTTCTTCTGCTGCTGTTTCCTCCTCGTCATCGTCGTCGCCCTCCACCTCCGCCTCCGCTGCCGATGACGAGGGCAGGGGGGAAATACCACCACTCATCCCTCGCTCCCCCGCCGACAACATCCGCACCGCCCGTGCGGCCTTGCGTGGTCTCGGCTTGCAGCCGACACCGGCGTTGGAGGCGGATGTCGCGCTGTATGCGGGCGTGTGGCTGGACAGCCGCGATGTCGAGCACTACTTGGCCGGCGCGTTGGGCGTGCGTGTCGTCGGGCCGCGGGCGGCGGTGGTCGAGGTGGAGAGGGGGGTGCTGGAGCGGGTGGTTGGAGCAGGAGGAGGGGGAGGGGGAGGAGAAGAAGGAGGAGGAGGAGGAAGAGGAGGAGGAGGACAGGTAGGGTCGAGACGCCAGCCTGCCGGGGAGGTAGAGGACGAGGACGAGGACGAGGACGACATGGCGATAATGCAGGGTCTGCTCGATGGCGACTGCGAGATCGCTGTGCACAGTTTCAGGGGGACGGTTGAGGGGGTTGGAGAGGGCGTTGCTGTCCAGCTCACAGAGGAGCTGGGAGATGATGAGTGGGATCGCTTCTGCGATGCGTCTACGCCGTGGATGGTGGTGGACGACGGCGGCGCCGCGGAGGAGGAGCTGGACCCGACCTCAGGAGGTGGAGGCCGGGTTGCGGTTGATTTGGATAGATTCATTAAAGGTAAGGTGACTTGGCCTCCGCATCGTTCTACATTCTAACGGTATTTCCAGCGCTTATTAGGCGGGCCGGTTGTGTTGGAAGTGGCCCGGGATTCTACCTCGACGATGTACACTCAGCACTTCGTAGTGCAGTCATTAACCTATAGTGCTCAGACGCGGGGTAGAATCAAGAGGCCTCTTCGTACCGATTGGTTTGGGAAATGACGCTTTTTCCATGTTGGACCTCTTCGTGTTACGGCGATGCTATTTATTCATCTTGGTCGCATTCGGCGGCCTTTACCTAATTAGATATCAGTGAACATGCTCACGTTTGCATTTTACTCGGCTTTGGCGAGGATTGAAAGCTTTGTGATCATCGCAGCACATGAAATAGTATTCCAATCGCACAGAAGCTACTTCGCCTGCATCGCCGCCCGGCACCCACCATCCAGAAGATACAAATTCCACCTCTCATACCTCGCCCTCATCTTCTCAAACAGCTCCTCCTTACTCCCCGCCTTCCCCACCTCCTCCTCAAACCCCCGAATGTACTCCTCCGTCCCCTCCAACATCCCCCTCGCAACCGCCTCATCGGGCTTCAACGCCGGCGCGAACGTATGTCCCGGCACGACGACCCGTGGCCTCAACGCCCTGATCTTTGCCAGCGCCTCGACCCAGCCGTCGCGCTTCTCCTGCGTCGACGCCTCCCCCAGCCACTGGTGGCAGTCGCGGTTGTACACGATGTCGCCCGCGACGACGAGCGACAGCGCCGGCACGTGCACGAACGCGTTGGCGTGCGTGTCGCCGTGCGGCACGTCGACCACCTCCACCTGCACCGGCGCGCCTCCGTCGCCGTCGTCCAGCTCTATCACGCTGTCCGGCGCCGGTGGCAGCGGCGCGAACAACGCGGCCGCTTGTTCCGTGTCCACTTCGGGCAGCCCCGCGCCGGCGGGCGCGTCGGGCGGGAAGGCTGGCTTCCACAGCCGGTCGTACGTGGCGGGGGCGTATTGCAGGGCGATGCCGCGCACGACGGCGGCGGTGGCGGTGGCGGCGAGGGCAGGGAAGTGTTGCTGGAGGACGGGGTAGCCGAGGAAGTGGTCGCCGTGGGCGTGGGAGGCGATGAAGTGCTTCAGCGTGCAGGTGGGGGGCAGGGTGCGTTTAATCCAGGCTGCGAGGTCGGTCGTGGCGGCGACGGTGGCGGGGCAGTCGACCAGGACGGCGGTGGTGGGCGTGTAGATCAGCGTGCAGGAGAGCGGTGACCACAGGCCTGAGTCGGAGGACGAGGGGTCCGGCGAGGGCACGGCGGCGGGGATGGGGGGGCAGGTGTAGATGGCGAAGTGGACTGGCATTTTTGGTTGTGTTTTGAATGGGGGATGGGGGTGGAAGAAAGGTGTTGAATGTACGGGTGAGCACGAGTAGATATAGGTGGCTCTTATGATGACAGAGCTCCCGTCGTGGAGCCCCGCGTCTTACAAAGATGGTGTTCTCTGCCGCGGTGCTCGCTCGGGAATGGGAAGGATTTTGATAACTGATCAGTATAATGATAACTGATTAGTGTAAAATTTTAAAGGGCACCTGCAACTAATCAGCTACCAATGACTGTGTAAACAGGGATTGTTCGGCGAGTTTCCGAGAGAGACTACCCAATAGCATCAAAGAGTAAGTGTAGTCTCGGGGAACGGGCTCGGAGATAAACAGCCATTGATGCGATGCTGACTTTTCTCTTAACCTACACCAATTCTGTCCCTCGGAATCCATCAAAGCCTTAGAATGTTTACCGCAATACCCTACAATATGCGGCATAAATTACGATGAAAATTCTTGCGCTGTCGACATGCTGGCAAAAAATCAAGGCCACTAGCTAGCACTGGAATCAGTGCAGCCTCGTACTTAAATATGGGGTTTGTAAATACAGGCGGCAGCGGGCTTCTACTCTATCATGAATTGACTCTTCTAACGGTCTATATCCATTCATCTATGTATCTTAGAAAAATCACGCCTGCCAAACGTGCCCTCGGCAATCTCGTCCACAATAAACTGTAAGGAAACATGCCAAGGCAAAATGTCTCCATCACGTCCTGCCGAGACTTGCGCAGATTTTGTTGACTAAAGGGCGGCTCTGACCGTCAGCCGAGGCGGTCGTAGGATGGACTGTTGTGTCATGCTCGCAACCATGTTCCCCTCTTCATTCCAAAGCCTAGCTTCCGTGTAAGTGCGTCCCTCCCCACCAGTCACAGTCTTGATCTCCCTCAAGTGCCACTGATCCAGATCCAAGCTAGTCGTGAAGAACCTCAGCGCAAAGTCGAGGCTGGAACACGCTCCCGCATCGTCAAGGAACATGCCGCTGTGCGTCAATGGCAAAAATGACAAAGCACCATCCAGCACGAATCCGAGTGCTGCGTAGTGATCCTGCGGTTTCTCTAGCGGGTGGCGGCAGCGAAACCAGTCTCCTGATGTCTTTGACGTAAGGGTCGCGCCGTCTTGGGGCGTCTCAGCTTTCTTCGCCAGCCCGAGAAGATTATTCGACCCAACGCCTTCAGGCGTTCCACGGCACTCGAGAAACCGGTCCAGGAGGCCGAATGTAGCCTCATATATGTCGGCCATTTTCCTCGAAACAATGCCGCTTCGAACCATCTCCTCGGTCGCTTCCACCCTGCCAGGACACTGTTCAGGCGGGGAGTAGGATTTGTCCGGGGGCGCCGAGTAGACCAGTAGGGATGCGTCTTCTTTCGTCTGGAAGTCGGCCAGAATAATCATGCATAGTCGCATGCTTCCGTCGTCTTGCTCCTGGCTGAGTCGAACTAGCCTGGTCGCAAAGGTTCTCGTGTCGCGGACCCGCTGGACTGAGCATCGTAGCTTGCGGTCGGTTAACGATGGGCCCAGATAGTTTCCCGTGGCGGAATAGAGGAAGTGGCTTGATGGTACTGTGTGGCATGCTGCTTGGATGGCGACGCCGAGGGTGCATCCTCCGTAGCCGATGTTCTGGGCATTTCCCACTCGCTCGGGGTTGAAGCAGCTAATGAACTCGTCGGAGCCCAGGCCGTCCACCGAGATTTGCTGCAGCAATGTTGAAGCCATAACCGATGTCGATTTCGAATTGCCCCTTTTACGTTGTGCGTCAGAGTAGCGGTGAAGGCGGTGAGAAAGCCGTGAGTATATAAGATGTTAGAAGGGGATGTAGACAGCTATATAGTAGGCCTCAATTTGTATCATGCTCTGTGTCATGCACGTCCGATAGGGCTACCGAGGTCCGTGTAGAAGTTCTAGCCCCAATGATACCGAGGCTTCCAAAAGTAGGCTGACGAAGCCATGAAGCACCATGGAAGCGACTAAAAGCGATGGCGCAATGCCACATACCCACACGCTTATACTAATCCGGATTCCCAGTCAAACAGTATTGGTCTACGCCGATAAGCAAATTATTTATATCTACTCACCAGTGATAAAGGATTACGCCGTGGGCGCTAGATTTCCGTAAACTTGTCTCGAAAGTACTTAGTCTCGCGGCCCACGAAATGCATGTTGCTTGAACCTTCGGCTATACTCTGATTAGTTTACCTTCTCATCGGAGATAGATGTATTGATTATATATTCAGAGCTCTTCTACTCCAGAGGGCTGAATTTTGGTTATGCCAACATACAATTTCGTGTGCTGCACTAAATATTTTTTGCTCCGGAAGAGGGTGTAGATACCGGCTGTAGATATGTCAATCATATCTTTGGGGTGTGTCTTAAGTCGCGAGTCGCACCTAGTACCCGCTCCCACATAATGTAAAGTCAAAAGAATCAATCAAGGGCTCGATTCTTCGATTCGCTTTGAAATACAGTGACATACACATACACTATTGTACACTCTTTAGGCGGTCCTACGAGAATCCGTGTCACGATTAATATACCATCGTAGTCCAAAGCGGAAAAGGCACAGAAGGCCAACAAATTGTTACAAAGAAAGTCATCAATACGGTTCTTCTCAGTGATGCGATTCCTACTCATGCTAACAGCTGCACTACGGATTTCTGGGTGTACATTTCTAAGTGAGCCATTTTCAACATATTCGGCATGCTTGATAAACTCCAGAACCATACTTAGAGGACAGAGGCCACATTGCCGTGAACATGGAGTGGGGGTTTGGCCAACTTGCTTTTGATGAATCTGTCCAGATCAAGCAACCCGCCATTCCGACGGAGCCCGAGACACGATTCCTACCAGCCACGGCGTAGAGGACGCACAGAAGTGACCTAACCCGTCATTGCTCAGCTCGTCGGCGAGCTGGACCGGAACAGCCGCTTCGACTCCATTTATGGGGTCCCTTGACCTGTGCATGGTGAGCTCGCACTGGCCATGATGCAGGCCCTACATCAAATCCTCCCCCGCCCGCTCCTGTATCGAAATTGAATAAAACGTCGACGTCATCATTGAGCTGGAATGAATTGTAATATGACTCTCGCTGTGCTTTCCAACTAGAAGAAAGTACTGCTTGTACAGATCGGTCAGGACTTGGGAATCGGGCGCGTAATTTAGACCGGTCTAGCGAGCTGCCTAGTGCTCGAGACAGACAAGGTAGCAATGGGAAGAGAAACTTTAGGTGCGTATGACCACAGGCTGCGGCCGATTTGGCCAATACGCAAGTCACGACCCATTTGGATGTTTGGGTTTCTTGGCCCTCGTAGAGGTTGTCTCACAACCCCACCAGGTCCAGCCAGCTGAATGTGGTGTAACCATGAAGAAAAAGACAAGCTGTTGACACATCCAGAGGAGCATGGGCACCATCATGAGGACGATATCACAAAAAGAATCAAGTACTATTGCTGTATGCTCAGAAAGATCCAGACTTTTGATATGCCACTCTTCCGTTGCCATGTTCGTATGCGAGATCCTGTTGGTGTTTGGGGGTAGCAAACTTCCAGCCGTATCGGGACCCATGCAAATGATGCGACCGCCGCAGCTGTGCGACATCTCATCCTCAGGTACATTCTCGTCTCATGCATGCGCTGTGTCGGAGATCGGCATGAACAGCGATTGGGCCTTTCGTGCATTTCGGCCCACGTTACCTTGCTCAGTGCCACTCCCTTGGCTTGTGCACACCCATGCAGAAAGGGTATCCAAGCCAAAAGCCTTGTACCCGCTTGAATTCATTGTTTCACATGGATATCAGCAAGCAGCATCCAGTAGACCGTAGGCAGCACTGTTTTCGTCCTTTGATTAAATGCCTCATCAGTCAAGCATCGGGATTCCCTAAACAGAGAAAGATTGACCCTCTCTACTTCGGTTCTTCATGTTGTGTAGCGAATCTCACACTTGCTTCTATGTGACCTCGGAAATAAACCAACTCGGATAACTGATTTCCGTGGGCGATAAGGCCACAGCAGATAACTTTTCTGCTCACCGATACCCAAAGGCCAATCGGAATCCTGTTCACTTTCTCGGGAACGGGCGAAAGCCTACAAAGTAGTTGTACAATGGCTGCAGAAATGTGGAGAGTTAGTCTATTCCGACGCGGAATGTGTGAGCGAGAAACAGTGGGCACGTGAGGGCTTTACGGGGCTTTCAGGCTTCAGCTGAAAGGTAAGCTTTGTTGAAGCCCAAGATTATCAGCCATCAGCCGTAGTCGTGAGTGATAAATAGCTGGCACGTTCTCTATCTACCTTCCATCAAGACATCACCGGTCTCAATCATTGCAGCAGAACCTCCTTGCAGATCTTTTGATGCTTCCCCGTCCTTGAAATGTCCGACGAGCAATCTGGCAACCAGCAACAACAAGCGACCTCGCCAGCCCAAGCCATGGGCGGTCCTGGGAGCAAGCGAGACCTCTGTCTTCTATCTCTAGATGGAGGTGGAGTCAGAGGGTTGTCCTCGCTACTCATTCTCCAGAAGCTCATGGAGTCCATCAATCCAGAGAACCCACCAAAACCTTGCGACTACTTCGACATGATCGGCGGCACCTCTACTGGTGGTCTGATTGCCCTGTTGCTGGGCAGGCTACGTTTGACTGTCGAAGAATGCATTGAGGAGTACGAAAAGCTCTCGCCTGTGATTTTCACTCAGAAGCACAAATCTCCTGTGAACATGAAACTCAATGTTCAAGGTCGTTTCAACACAGAAGGCTTCGAGAAGAGCATTCAAGACCTTATTGAGCGCGTTGGACCTACACACAAGAAAGACGAGCTGCTAAAGGAGAATGTCGCAAAGGTGGCAAGCACAGAGAGCAAAGTGTAAGTTGTGATCATTTACCATGTAGTTTTAAGAGATTGATGACTTTCAGATTCGTCGTTGCTACCGGAAACGCGCATGCGAAGCCTGTGGTGTTCTCTAACTACTACAGTGAGCGCCGTGGAGGCAGAATGCGGAATGTGGTAAAGATCTGGGAGGCTGCCAGGGCGACGTCAGCGGCCCCATCCTTCTTCGAGCCTATAACAATCAAGGGCCAGAGCTTTGGCGATGGAGGCACTGGCGCAAACAATCCAATCGACCTGCTCTGGTCTGAAGCTACGGATACTTTCAAAGATCCAAACGATCCCAACTGGAACCTATCCGACAACCTTCAATGTCTGGTTTCTATCGGAACCGGGAAGCTCCTTCTGAAAGAGATAACGACTGCTCCAATGGACGTTGTCGAAGCCTTGAAGGGTATTGTTACCGATACCGAGGAGAAAGCAGAAGAGTTCGAGAGGAGAAATGACATTCTGTTCAACAGCGCAGACAAGCGTGCGTTTCGATTCAATGTTACTTCAGGGTTGGAGGAGGTTGGCCTGGAGGAGGTCAAGAAGATGGACAAGATTGAGGCGATCACGGATAATTACATCCGATCCCAGGCCACATTCGCCAGTTTCAAAACCTGCTCCAATATTCTGAGGCAGCGAGAATGTATGGAGATGTTCAACTAGCTACGCATACATATTCATCACCGAGTGTTTGCTCGTTTTCGGTCTTCCATAGCTTCGTTCGTTTCCTGTAGACTCACTCGCTGATGAAGTGCATTTTTAGGGTTCCACCGTCTGAGAATTCTTGTCGAGAATTCGACAACAGAGCCAAAGAGTGTCTCTACCGATGGAAAATTTTCGCAGGAGCTCTATGAGACATGTCTTCATACTTCCGTATACCGAAGTTGGCTTGACAAAGGACCACGCTTGCAGCTTGATACGGCCGGTATCAAGTTCTCAGGTTCAAGCTGCGAGAACCCTGCTGCTACATTAGCCTATGCAATGGTCTCCAACAAACAACAGATTGACGGATTGCAGCCTTATTTCTGCTATTTCAATTCCATGGTCTCTGAGTCGCAACCCGGGTCTACGCCCATTTCCGCCCAGAGTATTCTACGATCGTTCATCCTTCAAATTCTCATACGGCAAGACGGCAGTAACCAAATCGATGAGGAGCTTGTTGATCGACTCGAGGAGAGGAACCACGGACAGACCCTCCGCAAAATCTCACTGTCAAATGGCAACCCATCGCCAAATGACCTAGCTGAGCTGTTCCAGGAGATAGCTTTCGCAAAGGATGCTTGCCTTGTGATTGTGCTAGAAGGCTATGACTTAATTCCCAAGAGTATCCTTGAGGTCCTGAGAGGAGTCATGTGGATGAAGAGTCCCCACAGACTACTGCTGAGCACTCGATCTCCGAGAAAGATTGAGGTCACTATCCATGAGAGAACCGAGTATCTTGGTACGTATAATATCAAATTTTGGGCTTTGAAATAGCTGATAGATTGTACTGTAGAATGCTGCCGATCGCTTCAGAGGAACGTTCAGGCGAATGGCCGCCGCGACCAAATCGACAATCCAGTGCCCGGTACTCTTGATTGGCTTTGGAACCACGAGGCTTACACAGGATGGAATCATCGTAAATCTGGGATCCTATTCATTCAAGGCAAACCAGGAAGCGGAAAGTCTGTCTTGGCAAAAGCTATCAGCAACGGATACGAGAATAGTCTGGCCCATGACCCCGAAGAAGATTTGCCCCTGATGAGCAGCTGGTTCTACAGCACCCGAGGCGGACCGGTAGCACAGCTACACGAGAGCCTTTTGCAAGCAGTAATACTGCAATGGCTTGATCAGGATGCCGAGCTCTGGTCCACCATTCGCCCTTTCTGGCGAGAAAGTTTCGCTGCCCAAACTTTTTCGACCTTCAAGACACTCAGTGGAGTTCTGGAGAAGGTTGTCAGCACAGGCCGCAAAGTTATGACGATTGTCGATGCCATCGATGAGTCAAATTCTGATCCGAACCACAATAAGGGTGCCCAATCGGGCGGAGCAGTGCAACGAAAAGACATCCTCGAAAAGTTTCAGGAACTGGTCTCGCGCATTCCCAATTCCAGTGCCAAATTCATCATCCTATCTCGACCGATCCGCGCACTCGCTGAACTTCAGGCCAAGCAGACAACTCCTGATTATTTCATGATCACAATGGAGCAAGAGAATCAAGATGCTCTTTCGTTGGTCATTGATCATAGTCTGGAAAAGCTTAAGAGGCAAATCTTGGAAGAGAAGGGAAAAGACGGGGCGTTGTCTTTCAATGAGAAAGCATCCTTTGAACACGTCAAGTCATACCTCACCAAGAACTCAGATGGTGTGATACTTTGGCCTAAGCTTATCGCTAACGACCTGGCCAGCGCATTGGAAGAAGGTGACGATATTTTTCGGAATCTGACAAAACGCCTCGAATCGTGTCCTAGGGATTTGACCGAATTGTACAAGGAAATGGTGAGGCGCGTCGCTTCCTCAAAGTCCAATAACCCGGCGGATGCCCAACAACTTCTCATGTGGATTTCGGGCAGCGCCGTGGCTTTCGAACGACCGATCACCCTTGGAGCACTTTACGAGACTTCCTGGATATCCTCCTACGAAGACAACAGATCAAGCGAAAACCCATTCTCGCAAGATGCAGCTTCTGATGGCAGTCTGGTCAAATTCGAACGTCGTCTTCGCCAGCTTTGCGGGACTTTCATCAATGTGCAACGCAAGACGGAGTTCGTCGTTCATCGCACAGACACGGTGGAACTTGGGCACAGGACGATGAAAGATTTCCTTGCAGGTCCTGATGCAGGGCATCTACAATTCGCTCAGGAAGATGCTTTGGACCTGATATACAAGCAGTCCGGAAGGTACTTCAACATACTGAAAGAGTGCCTGGACAGACGCAAGGACCGAGCAACAAGCTCAGACCCTGGAGCCGATCTGAAACATTCAATATGGGAGTTCTTTGGTCTTATCGAGAAGCGCATGTTCCTGGATCTCGGTTGCACGCCCTGCGAGACTGGCTCAAGCCATAAAGACGGGCTTCATTGCCCTCGGGAGATGTTGGGAAGAAGCATCGAAGCCTTGGAGACAACCTTCGAGTCTGTTGTTGAATCCTCAACTGCAGCGGGTCTTGCTGCGATCTCAAAGACCTTCAAGCCAGAGCAAGACAAGGAAAAGGCTAGGGAAAGAGACCGGCTACTCAATGACCTGTTGCCCATCAGTGCTTTCTTGACAAGGGAAGAGAGTCCAACTGCCGTAAATTGGGAGAAACGGTTCAGCACTTATCTTCCGGAAAAGCAGAGAGAGCTGCTCAACGCGGACAAATCTCTCTTTCTTGCGGAACTAATTTACTGGGCGTGCATGCTTGGTGAGCCGGCAACCACCGCCAATCTCATCCAACCATTCCTCTGGAGGAGGTTTAGCAACAATCAACCCACCAGGTCTACACCATACAGAACCCGATTTCTTGATCTTGTTAGGACTTCAATCGTTGCTGTTGTTGACACGGGATTGGATCGCATCTTCTACGACCACCTCTTCGAATATCCGGTT
Source organism: Lasiodiplodia sp. KE8368 (assembly GCA_023087525.1). Taxonomy (NCBI): domain Eukaryota; kingdom Fungi; phylum Ascomycota; class Dothideomycetes; order Botryosphaeriales; family Botryosphaeriaceae; genus Lasiodiplodia; species Lasiodiplodia sp. KE8368. The sequence continues at coordinate 109,123 of JAJMYN010000005.1, read as the reverse complement.
CTTCTCTACACAATAACCGAGAGAATGCAACAATTGAAGCACAATGGAGTGGAACATGAGGAATCCATGAAATGTCTTCGGAAGTGGGGGAGGTCAGTTCTCAAAAGCTATTTAGAGGAGAACCAGCAACACTCTCATGATTTCGGAACTTCACAGGATGTATCCAATGCTCATGGCACACTTCTGAGGGGACAAGAAGAGCGGACAGAAGATGATCAAGCAAAGATGCAACACGATCTTCGGAACATCTACGCCACGCTCAACAGCATGGCTGCAAATATCCGCCGCAGTCGCCACGATGACCTTCGGAATGATGAATTGAAGCTTGCAAATATTTGCGAGGCTGTTTCGCTTGTTCTGCGTGAAGCTGAAACTCTTCTGATCCGTGTCACACATTATCAGGATAGCTCCGGTGAACTGCTCGCCCCTCCGGATATCTCAGCCTTGAGAAACAGACATGACTGGAAGAAATACATTCGCGAACGGTCTGTCGCGGGCAGATTTGGCATTCATCCTCACATTCTTGGTGCTGTCGATAGGGTCGCTTGCCAGGAATCGGACTTTGCCAGATTCTGGCCCAAGGAGAAGCCTATTAAGCTCGCAGAAGATCTGGCGAGGGAGGAAAATGGTGGTGAAAGAGAAAGAGAAACTCCAAGGAGTGTGGTTGAGGGCTCGCGGATTGATCTGAGGAAACGAGTTACGAGTTTCTCGAAGGGCTGGGGTAGAAAGTAATGGTTGCCGGTGAAGCCAGTTGCAGAGTACTCTTTTTCTCTTGGAGTTATTTCGGCTACTTATCAACTTAAGTACACATTATCCTGGAATTGCCTATTTTCTCACTACGTGAAAGTAGTGTCTTCCAATGTCCCAATAATTATAAATATGACAATGTGCTGGGGGTGGCATGCAGTGCCTAGAAAAGCAACAGTAACCGATGATGAAACGCAGAAGCAGTAACCGAGTGCGACCAAATTCAGACAGAGTTGTCGGCCCCGCAGTTGACAGCTGTAGAACTCGGAGGAGCTGGAGGATGATATGCTTGTCACGACGCCTTCAGTTCCGATAGGCTACATACCGTTGACAATGCCACTTGGCCACCCGCTATCGGCGGACGCTTGTGATCGACACTTCCATTCGCCTGTTAGACCCTTCTTTGGGATATGTGGGTTTCGCAGCCCCTCCCAGAGCCGACCAATAACACCATAAACGTAAGCAGCCATATGTAGTGTAACCATAGAGGAAATATAAGTATAGCATGAAAGATAAACGATTCAGCAAGAAGGGAGAGAGTAGATGAACACACATGAGCATATTTGATTGTTAAGAGCTCTGAGGAAGCGATATTCAAAATACTTATGTGATGTTTTGATATGGGTAGATTATGGAAATGTTTTCGTTTTTGCATCCCGGTTGGCAAGCTGAAACGAACAACGAATGAGACTTCACGGGGCGCCGAAATCCGAAGTGCATGCTTTAATTGGGACAATACTGTGGACCAGTCAACAGCTCGCCCAAGCACTCGGTGCCAGCAGATCATCGATTCGGTCGTCGTATTCATGACTGAAGCTTCCCAACAGCTTGGTAATCACTTCGCAGCTGAAAGTCGCCCCACCGAGACAAAAACTACCCCTCCCATTGAAAGCGATAAGTAGGACCGCGGTGCTATACGATCTTTTCCAGCGTTCTCACGGAGGAAATCACTGCAAACATGTCAGCAGAATGGTGGCAAAACTTTGCCAACAATTTTGCGACCGATTTGGCACCACTGATATCCCTCTTTGGAGAGTCACCAACAAAGCAGTATCTCAGCGAAACTTTGACATTTGTCGATGTTTTCATCTTCTGCATGGCCCCGATCGGGGTTTTAACCGCCTTGGTGTCTGCAATTCGCGTCGCAGGCGGCCCATCGCTACGCGCCTTCATTGGGCGAGCTCAAGAGGGGGCTGGGATGGCAGAGGCAGAGCTGTGCTCATCGACGAGTCGAAACGTCTGCGAACTTTACAATAACGGAGGCATTGCGAGGGTTTTCGGGCGACCAAAGATTCTGGAATTCGTTCATGATTGGGAGGGAAAATCGGAGCCACAACCGAACGAAGAGAGTTGGAAACCTCGCAACGAAACGGAAATATACTCCTTCAGGGAGTATGTTAATCGGGGGCATTGGCGGGAAACAGGAGCGAAAGCAGATTTCATTCGAAATGAAGACGAAGAAAGTCGCCCGGGAGAAGACCCTGTCAGACCGATACAATACTCTGCCAACGATTTCGCTCCACATCCAAACCTCTCACTGAATGTTGGCATCAAGAAGCTTCCCCGGATATCATTCTACCTGGCGGCTGTTCTAGGCTTCGTACTACAAGCTGGTGTTCTGGTATATGCGGGTTTGATAACCTACAAATATCCGAACAGGTTCAAGAGAGACGACAGCCAGATCACGGTCCCGGCCTTCCCCTTCGCCTGTGCAGGTACTGTTCTCGTGTGCATCGGTGTTGGTATGTGTGCTTCCATCATCGAACGAACCACATACGAGAAAACCTTCGAACGCACAAAGGATACAAGTCGACTCTACTGGATCCAACCGGGTGATCAAATCGTTGGAGACCAAGTATTCGACTGTTTCGCTTACTCAGATGCCAAAAACCAGATCAAGGAGTACACAACTTCAAAGAGAGAGGTCGACCGAGATAATGACACCAAACGATTTCTTGCTAAACAATCGTTCTTAGTCTGGGTAGCTTCCTTCGCGACAACAATCGGATTTGCGCTACAGTTCTTGGGTCTCAGAGCTTTGCATTCCACCGTGTCTGTAGCTCAGTTCGGAGCCATACTGATAATGTCCACCGTCAGAGCATCATTGCGGACGAGGCGTCTGAAAGAAGAAGACAACCTGCTTGGTAACTCGAGCACTCTCTATTTAGGTCACGAACTTGATTGGCTTGCGATGGAAATGGCGCAGGAAGATCAAAGTTATTCTGCGCGAGGCGTACCGAATCAGACATCAAAACCATTTTGGCATGTCGCAGCGAAAACGACCATATCGCCTCAGAAAGACAATTTCAACAACCCAAAAAACAACGCTGTCAGAGCATACCGCAAGAGGACTAAATTGGCCCAGATGACCGGGGCGCTATCAGCGACTTCCACCATCGCCGTCAAAGAACCCTGGCAAGACTCGATGATTGCTTCCCGAACATGGGCAGCAAAGCTAGCTTGCGCTATTGAGGGAATCATGAAGACTATCAATCTCCGGTGCACGGTGAAAGATTCCCTGAGCGGGAAAGAATTCATTTGGCACCTTCGGTGCTGGATGGATACTGCTCCAGGCGCAAGTTCGTCTAAAAGCGGTGTATCGATCACCATCGCCCGCGATAATGATGGCATTGGCCTTCATGGGCCATGGAAAGCTGATCGGGCGCAACTTGAGGGCATCCTTGGTCTTTGGCTGTGGTCCATCATCTCGACGGAGAGAATCAGACAAATTAACGAAAGAGACTCTCCTGAACCTAGCAACTCGGTCACACGGACTGCACGTTTGATCACCGTTCTAGAAGACTCTGACTCTTCAGATTCGGCAGCGAACTTGAAGCTTTGGCTTGGAAATAACAGCGCATCATTGCGAGAAACAACTCTTAAGTCAACCTACGCTTCCTTTTCTCCCGGCAGATTGTGGGTAGAACAGGGTGATGGATATGTTGTCCGCGACGAAGATACCCGGAAGAAACAAGACCACGATGCTCTGAGGTTTTTTGGTTCGAACGTTATTCCTGCCGAAATGGCCGCTAAGACTTGGGGGGACCCGCCCACAGTATTGTACATGGCTTCGACAAGCTTCTTGGAGATGATGTGCGCTCAGGAACTTTTCGCGATCTTCTTCACCATAATCGCTCCGAAGATTGAAGAGATACGGGGCAGCACAGAGATAGTGGAAGGTACTGACAGACTTCACGTGGTCAACTCAACGCTGTCGGAGATGGTTGAGATTTTCACTTCGTCTGGTATCGGCAATCATGACGATGCCATTGCGTGCATGGTTCCGGTGCTTCATTCCGCTCGTAAATTGAGTATCTCAAGCACATTTATGGCCGCGAGAGCGGCAGGAGAAGAATACCACCGAAGAAATGATTGGAAGAGAGCGAAAGATGTTTTGTTCTCCGCGCTCAAACTCGCACTGCAGGATTTCGACGGGCAAGTTATGCATCTACCTGGAGACACAGAACGCACCGCGGAGATACACGTCTGTCTACTCAGTCTCTGTGAGCTATATCGATGGGCATTATTAGGTGACAAAAGGACCCGTTTGTTTGGTCTGCGCGGTTTCGTCTCGCTTTTCAAGCTTTTCTACCAACGTCGGCCTACACGTGCCGACGACAGTATCGTCGACCAGGGAGAAATCCCAGAACGCCTTCTTTTATACTGGACCGTCGCACTGAACTTATCCAAAGAAGAAAGAGACAATAGAGATATACTCCACGCTATACAGGAACTTCGGTAACAGGTGGTTGGGCCATGTGCTGAAATTGTTGAAGACTTCCATGACGCGCTTCACCGGGCCAACCTGGAAGGGACACTTTATGCCCTCAAGTTCAGTATACTGAGCTCGTGTACTGAAAGGCCTGTTCTTGCACTTGCTGCCCAGCATGGATGGTATTCCGTCATGAAAAGCCTTCAAGGATGTGGAATTGATACCAGAGAAGTTGACCACAATGGCCTCAACTATCTACACTACACAGCGCAGAATTGCAATGCACTCGTGTTGCATGACTTGATTGGCGAAGATATTGACCTTCTCAAACATGAAGACAATTTTGGAAGAACTCCTTTGCACCTGGCAGCAGCAGCAGGGAGGACAGATGTTGTTGTACTTCTCACCCAACACTTCTCAGTCAAAGTCAACGCCAGGGACCAATTTCTTAGATCCCCTCTTGACTATGCTATTCTGTCAGATCATGTGGATATCTTCACTTTTCTGTCAAAGTTTGAGGAGGAGGATACCGCTGAGAAAGATTCTGAAGGTGGTTGGGATCTTCAAACCAAGAGATTGTTCCAAGCTGCATGTTGTGGAAGCTCCAGGACAGTTGCAGAACTGCTCTCCACTATAATCAATTCTGGATCAGTCGAACTGCCTTCCCCTGCCAGAGAAGACCTACGGAAATGCAAGGCCGACTTGGTAAAGAATAAAGGCACCATCTCAGAGAACTTCATCCAAATCCTCAATGTGCTTGACAAAAACGGTTACGACGCAGATACATGGCGAGTCGGAGGCAGAACAGGACTATCATTTGCAGCAGAGGCTGGCAAGGCTGATTTGATCACCTATCTTCTCGATAAATGCGCGGACGATTTTGTGACTGGCATGGATAACAGCGGCAAAAATTGTCTCCATCACGCCGTGATCTCAGAATCCGTTTCCGCAGTCGAAGCTATCATTGAGTCAAAATACGCTAGCGACCTCCTCGTGAAGGACAAAGATGGGCTGGATCCATTGGAATATGCTCACAAAAACAGGTCATTCGTCGTAGCATCAATGCTTCTCAGAAAAGATCCCCGTAGACAACAGCTCATCCTTCCAGGAACTGCGATAGCTGCAGCTATAGGTTATATCTACTTTCAGAGTACGGACTCACAAATCAGGAAACTTTCATTCCATGATGAAAAGTCAATCATTCTTCCGGTTTCTGCGAGGCTCTATACACCTTTGGCCGTTACTGAAACGAGCTCTTCGGTACTGTCTACTCCTAAAGCTTTCAAGTTGTTTTTTTTTGTTAACCGCAATGAAGCATGATCTATTTTACATCTCAAAAGATAATACTATTGGCCACTTACGCGTATTCCATGGGAATGGAAGTTTTAAAGAGGGCTCTTTGCAGGAGAGACGTATCAAAGTAGACGCGGATTGTTCCCTAGCGGCCACTTTATCTGATGGTCTTTACCTGTACTATCAAGGTAAGTGATTGTTTGCACCCCTCAGAGATGACCCACTCACGATGGCAGACAAGCAGAATTGCATCCGGGAGATTTCTCCGTCAAATATATGGACCGGTCGCTCACCATGGGACGGCATCCCCATCGCTGTAGCCTCTAAAGGCTCAAGCATAGTAGCGCTATCTGATCAAGATAGCTCCCTTTCACGGAGTGTCTATTTTCTGAACAGGTACTTTGAGGGCGAAAAAGCATACATCGAACCCTACAAGGGCCCAGACGCGCTAGTTTTGATGCCACTACTAAGATGCAACCCGGAAGTATCAGCGAGCAAGCATGTCTCGGTAGACATCGGTTTTCCATGGTACAACAAGAAAGATCGCATATATGTCTTCGATCTTCACGATACGCTTCACAAGCCGTTTATCACCCGTCACATGATACATAAACTACGTGATGACGGTAATCAAGGTCGCATAACGCTGTGCTACCAGTCAGACCTTAGAGATATACGGGTGGGACGCCTCATTGAGCCAATTTCATTCGACATTTTGCCGGTATGGAGGGCGCAATTTCTAGTGAAAGCTGGCACTTGCGAGATCGTTTAGCCGAAGATTGGAGATAATTCAATTGAGACATAGATGGTGGCAAGGTCAATGTGAAGATCTTTGTGGTACCCCTTTGGTGTGGAGTAGGCAGTCACGGTCTCTTATTGCTATTTTCCTTCGTTGGGAGTAGGCTTAGCATGATGGGGTGTCATTCGGACAGTCGAAGAAAGACATGCTACAAGATTGTTATCTCATTTTTGGTTTTTCTTTCTATGAATTGGCTCCAATAAGCGCTGACCTCAGAAGACATAAAGACGCACATTACGGCTCAATTTGCCAATTGGAATTATTTAGCAAGTATGAAGTGAACAATGTCTCAAAATAAAAATGATTGCCTCAGAGGTGTGCGCTCTACTACTTTCATGGCAAGGCTAACGTTTCTAAGCCCGGTGCCTTCAAAGCTTGGCCGCTTTGAACTCCTTCCAAATCCTCTCAAAAACCCCCACCCCAAACCTCCCCAACGCCGTCCCCACCCCCACCGCGTCCGCACCAACCTCCCTCATCCTCCTCCAACCATCCGCATCCTCCACACCCCCAACCCCAATAATCATAATCTCCCGCAACCCCTCCTCCCTCCCCAGCGCCTCCTTCAAACTCAGCACATTCCCCAACGCCAACGGATGCAACGGCGCGCCTGCCATGCCCCCGAGACCCAACCCACTCGCACTCCCAAGCGCCGGCTCCAACGCCCCGTCCTCTTCCCCCTCCGCTCCGCCCTTCACAACCAACGCCGGCGCCAACGTATTCACCGCCGTCACAAACGCCACCGGACACGGCTTGACCTCCCTCAGCGCCGCCACAAACTTCTCAAACATCCCCGCATGCGTAAACGGCGGCGTCTTCACGCCAATCGGCACGACCTTCTCCCCCTTCCCCCCGCGCTCCCGCTCCTCCCGCACGACCTCCCCCAGCGCCCGCAAATACTCCACCAACGCCTCCCGACTATACGCCGGCGGCGGCTTCCCCGGAATATTCGGACACGACAAATTCAGCTCCATCGCCAACGGCATGCAGACCTCGCGCGCCCGCGCACAAACGCGCCGATAGGACAGCGCGACCTCCCCCGGCGCGCCCGTCACCGACACGATGACCAGCTTATCCGTCCGCAGCCGTCCGCCGCTGGCCGCCGCCTCAGCGGAAATGGCGGACACGAAGCCGAGGTACGCATCCAGCGGCAGCGGGCTGTAGCCGAGGGTGTTGAGGCTGGCGGCGTGGGTGGCGGGGGTGGCGGCGGGGGTGGGGTTGATGCCGACGGGGGCTTGGGTCGTGGGGGAGAAGAAGGTGTATTGGTTGACGGCGTCGTTGTGCGGGTAGCCGTTTAGCAGGCTGGTGCGCGTGGTGATGGCGCCGGTGTGGGGGGAGGCGTAGAGGGGGAGGAGGTGCGAGAGGTCGGTTGCCCACGGGTTGGCGGAGTTGAGGAGTGGGGGGTTGATGGTCAGCGGTGGCCGCGTTTTTTTCGACGACATCGTTGTTGTTGTTGCTGTAGTGGTGGTGCGTGGATCAGGGTGGGGACTGGTGGTGATGGTTGAGGAGAGGTGTGTGGGTGCTGCGCGGCGGTGCCCGCGGCGGGTAATTGGTGTGGGTGGTGCGATTGTGCATTGTGGAAGGTGATGGTGGGGGAGGTGTGGTGGTGGTGGTTGGAGCTGCGAGGCGAGCGAGCGAGCTCCGGGTGCTTATCAGCGGATGCGGGTCGCTGATAGGCATTGGGAAGCGTAACACCGGCCCGAGGAAAGTCATGGCCGGCGGTTATACGAACACGAGAAGTTTAGCTCAGACGTGATGGCTCCCGGAACTCAGAAATAGACTTCATAGCAGACATCGATCCTGAATAATCGTCATTTCTGATTGCAGTTAGTGTTGCAGACACTTGTTCGAGGTTCTGAGACTGATGCTCAAAAGCCGAGTCATCCAGATCATTTGCTTGAGTGGCATAAGCATTTCAGCTGTGATGTAGACACATCCTTAACTCGAACATGAGAAGAGAACCTTGACCATTGCACTCGATTCGAATATTCAGGTGGTTCCTGGCCATACCGAAGGTCGAATTCTGTAGAGTTGCGGCACGTGGACATTGGACTCATATAATTGAGTTCAGTGAACCCTTCAGGAGCACTTCGTCATGGTGGAGGCGCAGGCGCCATTCTCAGTTTCAAGGCACTGCATATAGCTCACTACCCTAGAGACGACTACGCATCCCGCTTGCGCAACTGTTGTCATACGCGGCTATTGTGATACCGATGTCCTTGACTGATGTCCTTGTGACCCAACGTTCATGCGGAGAAAACCGACCACAGCAGGATTATTCCGCAGCAGGGGCAGCAGTCATCGTTTTGGTTCTGCAGTTTCATGCTGCCACGGGTACGTATGTTTAGAGTCGTGGTCTGCGTGGCGGTGCGAGTAAGGTGTGGCTCGGCGATCAGCAGAGCCCGAGGCTTATGTCCGAGGATCCCTACCGAGATGGGATGACTGAGCAAGTTTTGCGCAGTTTTGCGCTGTATGGAGTAGCGTAGGTAATCAAGGATCATCTGGCACCTGCAAACCTAAAAACTACCTCCATTGTTGTGTATAAGGGACTTCATTCATCTGTAGATGCAGACATGTCCGAAGAATAAACGCCGAGCTACAGACACAGGCATATGCCGTGCCAAGAAACAGAGCAAAACAAGCCCCCTTCCCATTACCGCTAAGGCGTCTGGGCTTAAGTCTGATAGTAAGACAGATCCATTCCCCCCTCCGCCATGTTTGCGCGTCAGTGCGGAGTCTCTACAACGACACTAGACCTGCGATTGCGGTTTCTTCAGGCCCCCCGTCATGACACGAGAGAAGGAGTTAACTCGGCCTACTATGAAGCAATAACAACGCAAATAATGCGCATTGCTGTATACTGCAACTACACAGCATGTAACAATGCCAAGGACGAATAGTCCACGGATGGTCAGAGTGGGTCGGCCGAAGAAACTCCGCCTCCGCTATACCCGGCGATTCTCCGCCATTCCGAAAACACACATTTCCGAACAGAGACATACAATAGTTAGATGCAGCTAATGCTAGTGCAAATTCTCCCATCGATGTCGCATTGCGGCAAGAAAATGATGATAGTGGCTGCACCCCCCACCTGCCTACTGCCGTTCCGGCGCCTACCCGCACGGCCGCGTCAGCAGTGCACGTGTGTCCTCTTCCAACGGTACGCTAGCTGCATTGGGCCCGACACTGACCTTTCCCTCTGTCCTTTTGGCTATCCGGAAGAATTCATCCGTAGAACACGAGCTTGATATTGTTCAGGACCTTTGTACACCGCTCCAGGTTCTCCGTCTCGTACTCTGACGCGGGAGAGGTGGCAGGCAGGGAAGTAACGGAGCTCCACAAAGGAAATTGCAACGGTTCGCCAGCAGCCCTATAGACGCCGGGGGGCGGAGGGGCACATGCGTCTCAGCGACTTGTGCGACGTAGTAGGGCTTATGGCCGGCCCATTCCCACCGCTCGTTGGCCTCTGCTTTTCTAACTAGCAAGATAGACTTAGCTCTCTTCTGCTGTTCCAGAAGCCTACTGGATCTTGTATGATGATCGCCCAAATTTCGGTGTAAGGCTGGGAGGATCTAGAAGCAGCCCAACAACACTTGAAAACAGGCATGATCGGCGTCGACGGCAGACGAAAAGAGGCAACTGCCACAACCATGTCTCAGAAAACCGGATTTGCGGAGCGTGACTCGGGCAGATCAATCCCACACCGAGGAAAGAAAAACAGACTATTGAATTTTTTGAGGAAAGGCCTTATGGTTGTCCTTGAGTGACAGTTGGAAAGACGGTGAGAACTGGCAGTGTGTCGAAGTGTGGCGGAATGGTGCCATGGTCGATGCGGGCTGGGCGTCCGTGGTCCAGTGGGGCGAAGGCGAGTAAGTGACCGTAGCATATTGTTCACCCGAGAGCGGGAATTCTTTCTTGATGCAGCACGCAGATGGTCAATGGCAGTGAAGGCAGCGAGGAATTAGAGACGATTCATGTTGCTATTTGAACAATAGAAGATAAGCTAGCAAGGAAGAGAGTAACCGAAGATAAATGAGACCTGGAAGGAGTGCCAAAACGATCTTCTCGAGCACTGGTATACATTCTTATCTCCACTGTCCGCGTTATCCGTTATACGATGACTTAAGCCCTCTTGTTGTCAGGCGGGGCCTGAGTCCTCAGCGAGATGGGCACGCTGGTGCCGTCGTCCGAACCGGCGGCGTTCCACTTCAGGGTCCAGACGCCGTCCTCGCCCGACGGAGTAGCGTAGAACTTGGACTGCAGATCGCCCGAGTCGGACTTCCAGAAGAGCCAGTTACCGTAGAAGATGAAGCCGGTGTCGGTGTAGCCGTCGGACGGCGCCGAGTTGCTGATCTGCACGCTGTCGAAGGCGCTGTCGTCGGTGTTGATGAAGAAGTACTGGGTCGAGTTGAAGCTGACGTCGGACGAGTTGGGGCTGATTTGGACCGGGCCCGAGGTGGTGTCGTGCGAGAAGGTGATGTTGGACGCAACCGAAACGTTTGAAGGAGGGTTGTTGCCGACGAAGGCGGTGCCTGGGTTCTGCGTCTTAGATGCTGCTTTTTCAATGTCTCCAGAACTTCTAACTTACCGTCTCCGTAAGTCAAGCGGACGCCGCCGATTCCGGCATCAGGCGTGGCTCCGTAGGCGTAAAGCATGCTGTTTGAGATTGAGGAGGCGCGGACTTCGAGAGGCACAGATGCGGCGGCTGCGAAGCTGCTGGTGGCAAGCAAGACGATGCTGGTGATGGAAACCATTTTGGGCGTTCAAGTTGATCGTTAAAAAGTAAAGAACGTAAGGCTGGATCTAACTCCTGTTTGGAGTAGCGACTGAAAGTGGAAGATCGCAATGTAAGTTAGAGGGAGGCCTTCGTTTCGTAACTCTGGGTCTATGGTGGTATATACGCGAAGGAAGGCTGAGAGTGTGCGTAAGTCGACCTTTCCTCTGGCCACCGGCTCAGCCCAGCGCGCCGCATGTCCCCTGCCGTTTGACTAGCTCAAGCCACTAAGGCTGACTCGGTGTACGCGGCAGTGCGCAGGCAGAATAGGAGGGTGGCTTCTAGGCTCCGTGCCGCGAAGGGCAAAAGCGCGAGGCTTGCCGGGATGCATTGAGGCTGAGGACGCCATGACCACGTCAAACTAGACAACAACGCGTCGCGGCCCACCCTGCATCGGGATGACGAGTCAAACAATAAACGCTGGGGTTCATATTGAAACGAGCGATTAACCCGCGACTGGTGGATGTGAGCCATTGTTCATGCCCGGATGACGCAGACCCGAGGCCGTTCAGGCGTGGGTGGCTGCGGACCGATGTTCGGAGGGATTGCCGACTCCCTGTGCGCTCGCGTGTCGTGACGAGCCGACAGGGGCTCTTTGCTTTTGAGCTGACGACGACACCTTCGCCTAAGTATAGTTCAGCCCTGTATTGTAGAGCCGGGGGTAAACAAGCAGTCTGGGGACAGCTTGTTCTACTGGGCGAGGGCGCCAAGTGTCGAATGACAAGATGACACTCAATCTCAGACAAGCTATCGAATCTTGAACGACCGAGCCTCATGGCGACACGACACGACAGGGTCTGCAGGTGAATTCGCCGAACTGTTTCCCCGCTCCGCGGCTTGGGCTTCTCCGCAGACGGGCGCATTGTGGATGACGCCTCGGCAGCCACAGCCGGAGCCTCAGCGGCTGACTGAGGCCTGAAGAGGAAAGTATTGGTGTCGCATCAGCGTCCAAGCCTCGCGTTCTGCTAGCGCCCGCTCTGGCCGAGAGCTTATCGTGGCCCATCGAAGGGGATCGGGGAAAACAATTGCGGTCACGACGGCGCAGGCTGACGCGTTCAGGTACCAGCACCGCCGGGATGCCAAGGCCGCGTCAGTCCTTGCGCCGCCGGTTGTGCAGATCATCGGCACCGCGCCGAGTCAGCTGCCGGGCTTGTATACCCGCACGTTTGGGGCCTTTGCAAATGGCAGCCACCGGACAGGACAAGTTCCGCCCTGAGCCGCAGGCAGGCATTCCGCCCTACCGCCCCTTCTTCGGCGGTTCCTGGCTGCAAGCATTGAGCCCCTCAATCTATCAGACTCCGCAAAGCCACCACCTAGCTTATACCGTTGTAGATCATAGCGACCAGGCGCTTACCCTTAGCCCGCTCTCTCAGCCCACTTGACACTCGTGCCTCCTGCAGCGCCACGCGTTCCCGTGCATATGCGGATACGGATGGTAGTATCCAGATCGGGCATTGTCAGAACCGCTGCTTCACGATAAAAGATTTGCCATTTCGCCATGGCTCAAACGATCATCCACCACCATCATCACTCTCTCCACTACCATTCGTTTCTTTCATAGGCTGGCGTCCATTCGTTGAGAGTCAGTCCATTCCTTCCACTCTCTTCCGCCATGAGGAGCAGCTTTCTCCTTGCGGCTACTGCCCTGCTGGGCTTCTCGGCTGCCGCTCCCCAGGCCGCGTCTGTCTCTACCTCCGCCTCTGCCACTTCCAACTCTACCTCTACCGCTTCTGCTGCTACATCTACCTGCACTGGCAACACTGCCGACGACCGCACTACCTGGTGCGACTACGACATCAGCACCGACTACTACAGCGAGGGCCCTGACACTGGCGTCGTCCGCGAGTACTGGTTCGTCGTGAGCGATGTGACCGTCTCGCCCGATGGCGTCTCGCGCTCGGCCATGGCCGTCAACGAGAGCATTCCTGGCCCGACCATCTTTGCCGACTGGGGCGACACTGTCCGCGTGCACGTCACCAACAGCCTGACCACCAGCGGCAACGGCTCCTCCATCCACTGGCACGGCATCCGCCAGAACTACACCAACCAGGACGACGGTGTCGTTTCCATCACCCAGTGCCCCATTGCCCCTGGCGAGAGCTACACGTACGAATGGAAGGCCACCCAGTACGGCTCCTCCTGGTACCACTCCCACATCGGGCTACAGGCCTGGGAGGGTGTCTTCGGCGGCATCATCATCAATGGCCCCGCCACTGCCAACTACGACGAGGACCTGGGCATGATCTTCCTCAACGACTGGGACCACTCGACCGTCGACGAGCTGTACACCGAGGCGCAGACCAGCGGCCCGCCCACGCTCGACACCGGCCTCATCAACGGCACCAACATCTACAACGACTCTGGCACCGTCACCGGCTCGCGCTTCGAGGTCAGCCTGACCGAGGACACCAGCTACCGCATGCGCCTGGTCAACGCGGCCATCGACTCGCACTTCAAGTTCATGATCGACAACCACACCATGACCGTCATCGCCATGGACCTGGTGCCCATCGAGCCGTACGAGACCACCGTCCTCGACATCGCCATGGGCCAGCGCTACGACATCGTCGTCACCGCCGACCAAGCCTCGGTCGCCTCGGACTTCTGGATGCGCGCCATCCCGCAGAGCGCCTGCTCCGACAACGACAACAGCGACGACATCAAGGGCATCGTGCACTACGGCAGCTCGACCGACACTCCCTCGACCTCGGCCTACGACTACACCGACGCCTGCGTCGACGAGGACAGCAGCGACCTAGTCCCGTACGTCTCCAAGACCGCGACGTCCGGCACCTCGCTCGCCGAGGCCGTCACCGTCGGCACCAACTCGGAGAACCTGTTCCGCTGGTACATGAACTCGACGTCGATGCAGGTCGAGTGGTCGGACCCGACGCTGCTGCAGGTCTACAACAACAACCTCACCTTCACCGACACATCCGGCGTCGTCCAGCTGGACACCGCCGACGCCTGGTACTTCTTCGTCATCGAGACGGACAACGCCGTGCCCCACCCCATCCACTTGCACGGCCACGACTTCTTCGTGCTCGCAGCCGGCACCGGCAGCTACGAGGAGGGCACCACGACCCTGAACCTCGACAACCCGCCGCGTCGTGATACCGCGATGCTGGATTCGTCCGGTTACCTGGTCCTGGCTTTCGAGACGGACAACCCGGGCGCGTGGCTGATGCACTGCCACATTGGCTGGCACACGTCTGAGGGCTTTGCGCTGCAGATCCTGGAGCGCTACACCGAGGTTCAGGAGTCGGGCATTGACTACGATACCCTGAGCGACACCTGCTCGGCTTGGTCGACGTATGCTGAGGAGAACTCGGTTGAGGTTGATGATTCTGGTGTGTAAATGAAAAGAGGTTGGTGAGGGCTGCGGAGGAAGTGAATTGAGTAAGGGATGCATCCTCCATGAATCGGGAGGCTGGACGGTGTTAGACGTGGCCGTATTTCGTGTCTCCTCTGAGTCTATACTTTCCCTTTTTTTTTTCCCTTGAACTCTCTCGTTCGTCCTCCAAAACCTCCCATGTAAATGCAACATAGCAATGGGAGCGGCAACGGCGTTCATTTCCGGCCATCTCTGTTCCTCGTTGTCTAATTATCTTTACTTGCAAATAAACAGAAATGACAATTCATGAGATCAAAACGTTGTGCAACAATGGTACCCTGCCGTCATTATCAGAAAGTGTCTTGGTCTCAAGAGAGAGAGATATGCAATTTTAGAGATGTATAGCCTGTGTCCTAGACCCCGAAAAATTGAAATCCAAGCATTGCTGCGAAACTCAATCTTCTGTTTCCTCTTCTCGCTTCCATCCAGCAGTCAATTCCATGCTTCAAATGCTCACAATTTTCTTCTTGACTTGCCTCTTGATATCATTCTTTTTCGGCCGACAGCACAACAACGCCAAGCAATGAAACCGAAAAGCAAATGCCTTAACGCCGCAACCATGCAAAGCCCCTCTTTTTCAACCCTGGCCAAAAATTATCCTCCTCTTTCAATTACCTCGCCTACTCCAGCCTACTTACCGTTCGCAGGCACCCTCTCCACCACACGCTCCACACCCTGAGAGCTTCCTTCAGAATTACCAGAATCGCTCTCGCTATCGTCGTTATCATCGTCATCCCCATGCACCCTTTCACTGCCTTCAGGCGGGAAGCGGCAGCCGATCAGCATGATGGACGCGAACACAGCCACAGCCGCATTGCACAGGAAAACCAAATTCGGCTTGCCCACCTCCGCGAGCTCGGAGAAGACGAGGCCAAAGACACTCACTATGCGTGTAAGCAAAAACGTTAGCACAGGAACATTCACTTGAAGAAAGGAAGGCATAGTAAAGAGCAGACGCGCAGCCCAGCCAGCAGACATCCCGCCACCAAACCTGGCCCAAAAAAAAGGGGGGGAAAGAAGAGAGAAATACTCACACGTCGACAACGCCGCCACCATCTCCACCAAACTTATCGCCCCAAGCGCATCCGCCTTCTGGCCCGCCGGACACATCTCAATCATCACGCTCTTCGCCGCCGACGCCGACCCGGACGCGAGCGGCAGCAAAGTCGCGACGGCGAACACGTGCCACGACGCGCTGCAGAACGTCGCCAGCCCCGTCAGCAAGCCGTCCGCCACCAGGCTCCACTTGAGGAAAAACAGGTCGAACGCGCTGTTCTCGTGGCCTGTCGACGCTTGGCCGTCTGCTGGCCCCGAGATGGGGGCGGGATCGAGCGCTGCGGCGGAGGGCTCGGATGCGTCTTCCAACCCGAGCGAGACGGCGGCTTCCATGTCTTCGGCGGCGGAGACGCGGCGCGCGCGGCGGGAGGTTGGGGGCGGCTGGAGTGTTGCTGCGGGGGCTTCGGCGGCGGCGGCGGCGGAGGAGGAGGGGGAGCGCGCGGCAGGGTTGAAGAAGGTGGACGTCGCGAACCACTTGCGGCCGTGGTCGATGATGTGCGGGAAAGCGAAGGTGAGGAAGGTGCCGCGGATGACGCAGTAGTACGACATCAGCACGCCGTTTTCCTTGGTGCCGAAGCCGAACTTGATGGTCGAGAACATCTGGATCAGCGTCGGGATGTAGCCCGTCGCCAGCACGCCGGTAAAAATACCCGCGAAGAGCAGCGGCACGCCGAATTGACGGGTGATGCGGCCGTCCGGCAGGCGCCAGCGCTGCGGCGCGAGCATCTTCGCCGGCCCGAGGAAGCGCGAGAGGCCTTGGCGCTTTTCGGAGACGATGTCGGCTTTGGGTGGGGGGACGTAGGGCAAGAAGAGGTAGGCGTAGAGCGTCGCGAAGGCCATGGAGCAGAGGGCGATTTCCCACGGCGCTTGGATGCCGAAGATGTCGCCGGATACGCCGCCGACTGGGGAGGTTAGTGGAGGAGGGGGTGGTGGGACGGTGGTGGCAACTTACGGAGGTAGCCCAGGGCGGTGCCGAACATGATGATGCCTTGGAGCTTGCCGAATACGGCAGTGCGCTGCGAGGGTGTCACGACTTCGGAGATAAAGGTGTTAAGGACAAGCCTGTGTTTTGTCAGTCTCTGCGCACGGGAATTGGAGGCTTGAGCAAGAACTCACATGTAGCCAGCAGGGCCGCCGAAGAGGCAGATTAGCTGGGTGGTCTGGATGATGATGATGCCGTTCTTGGCGCCGACCATGACTGTGTTGCACCATTAGTTGCCGGTTTCGGCGAAGGCGGGGGTGTCTCACCTCCGATGTTTTGGCACATCAATCGGATGACTGGGAAGAACGTTTGCTGCACCATTGCGAACCGGGGGCCGAGCTTCTTGATGATGTACCCGGTGAGCAGCAAGTTCATGACGCCTGCAACTCGCCGTTAGTTCAATTCGCCGTTCAGGAGCTTCTGGGACTCGCACCAACGATGGTGGTCGATGTGCCGACGAGCGTGACTTGACGAGCGGTTTCGGCCTCGATTTCGTGGACTGCGCAACGGTCATGGCCGGGCGGAGGCACTTCATGCGTTTTGTAAAACTCATCGCACGTCATGAGCCGAAATGCGTAGAGCATTCTGAGAAGCTGTGAGTTTGTGCTTTGTTGCTGGCTTCCAATTCGGTTTGACTCACGGCACCTGGGTGAACGACAGCGACAGACTCATGATGAACCCCATCAATAAAATCCGGGCCTCCACCCATTTGCTCTGCTTGGTCTGCGCCGGCTCCTGCGACTGCTCGCGCGCCAGCAGGGGCGTTGTTTCGCTTGCTACAGCCATCTTTTTCCCCCAGAACGTCTCGAGCAAAAAGGAGAAAGTAGAAAAAAGAGAGATGAAAGAGTAAGACAAGAATCTGGTGGGGCGGGAAGGCAAATGGGATGGCGCGAGTTGCACGTCGGCTGTCGTGCGACGCGGCCCGGCAAAAGATAAGCTTCGCCGCTCGCCGCTGTTCTGCGAAAAATCTCGCGCCCCTCCTCGGCTATTCTCCTCCTTTTGGTCGTCACGCGGGGAGGTTGCACCACTGGGGGCGATACGAGAGGCGGGGTCGCAGCGTAGTCTGTCAGCGCAATATCATCCTACTGTCAGCATCGAGGCATGCCTATATTGCGCTCGACAGATAAGAGGCTTCTGGTCCCCTACCTACTTGTGGCTGCAACCGGCCAGGAGAATTCCCTATTCTGGTAGTCGCTAACTTGTTTTTTGCAAGTGCGGGGCTGAGGTACGAGCTCTCGGACCTCCTCCGTCGAATTCCTGGCCGGCTATAGGCTGCCAGTCGCCTATTCTTCTGCGGATCTGAGCCAGAAAAAAAATCTGTTTAGCCGAACCGCACGGTCTTCTCCGCTCTTTTCTCCGTCTCACGGTGCGCGCTTTCGTCCGGCTTACCGAACGTTTTTTCGGGTCGTAGGAACGCCCAGGCGTCATTTCGGAATGAGCCTGTCAGCGAAACAGCTGTCTGATGCAACCGCAAGCCTGTATGTACATACATCCAACCGTGGTAGAGCTGACTCATTATGAGCTACCGCGACAGGAGTGATTGATTATGAGAAAGTCCCAGCATTCATGGACGTTTCTCGAACCGGAAAAGGTAAATGGGCTCCATTGGGTATGTTATGCGTGTATGCGTTTACCCGTGGACTGCGCGACACCGCCGGGTTTCTGGAAAATGATAGGCCAGAGACACTGAGACACCGGGACACCGAGACATCTTTTTGGGCACTCGCCGCAGCGCATGGTAATACGTTACCTGGAGCGTTCCAAAGCCGCCATGTTTCTGTGAAACTGGGAACTCCACTCTGATCCACTTTTTGTCTGAATCCACATGGCCATTTTCTCTTATCCAACTTCGCTAACGTGTATGTATTGAAGAGGGCTCGTACAATGCTTGCTTGAACGTTTCAAGAATATTATCTTTCCAGACGATGGTGAACAACTACCAATTCCAGATGTACTTTTCTTGATAACAAGGACGCCAACAAACAAATTCTAGTCCGAGTCCATGGAATCATCTCCGTCTTCATCGTCCACGTCCATGCCATCTCCGTCGCTGTCATCGATGTCCATACCATCCCCGTCACAATTGTCGAGGTCATCGATAAACTCGATATTCCACTCGGCCAGCGTGCCATCCCGTGTAGCGTCATAGATGGCCTGGGCCTGCTTGATCATGTCGTCGTCGGTGCCGTGCCTGTGGCCATTAGGGAGTGGTTGCACGGTTCTGTCACGGTTGTTCTTCCAAATCTTCTCGGCCGTTTCTTGTACGAACTTACGCGCCTTCGCCTCGGCCTTCACGATCATGACGTCGCGCATCCACTCGTGATACTCGTTGGCGTACGTATCGTCCATCTTCGGGTTGTATACGGAGTTGACGGCGACATAATCCGTCTGGGGCGCGATGTACTTGTCCAGCCACTCTTCCTGCACATCCCGCAAGGCGCGCTCGAACTTGCACGACTGCCGCGCAAAGGACGTAGAGATATCGGGCATGGCCATGTAGTTGTAGGCCAGGAGATTGATCCGTGCGGCGCTATATATCTCGCCCCATTTCCCCTGTTCCTCCCAAGGGCCGATCTTGTTGTTGTACTGGACGACGCCGCTGTTGAAGAAGAAATTCTTGGCGTTATTCACGGCCTGGTCGGTGAGGATGGCGTCGTCGTATGTTTCTGGCCTGCCATTGGTAGGTAGCCAGTCGACAGCCTTCAACAGGGCGCTTGCGCCAGCCCCGTCATCCCTGGCGGACTTCGTCCACCAAACGAAGCTGTACTGGCACCAGCTGAGCTTAGTGCCTTTGTTCGCGCGCGTCACCCGGGGGTCGTCGTATGTCTGGCCCTTGGGGTTTGGTGGGAGATTGGCTTTGGGGTCCGGGTGGGAGTACTTGACCGCTAGGTAGTTGAGGAAATGCTTTGATATCTGGACCTCCCACACGTGCTCGGTTGATAGCGTAGACCTCCCATTCCTGGTTGGTAATTCTGTCGGCGTGTCAACCTTAGCCATCTCGAACGACAGGCAGTCGTCTGGGTCGAGCGGCTGGTACGTGTCCACGTCGGGCTTTGCCTCAAACAGCGTCCGTGCAGGTGGGTGATCAGGGATCGGGATATTCTGCGTAGCGGCACCAGCGATTCCAAGATTCTGCTTCTCGGCGCAGAACGTCTTAGACCCGCTGCGCTTCACCAGCTCCTTTGTCCCCCGCCTCGCCAGGTAGCCCTCTCCGCCGTCGTCATAGTCGTCCACGTCCTCGGACAGCTCGTCGTCAAGCAGATGGCAGCCCCCCTGGTCGCTGTTCGTCGGGCAGTAGACACCGCTGCCGTGCGTGTCAGGGAAGAGTGGACCCGCGTCGTCCGAGGCACGGCGGGCCAGTGTTAAGGGGCTGTCTTCCTGCATGCCACGCTTGCTGATGCCGCCGTTCCACGGCACGCACGTATTTTGGATCGGGCTGGAGAACTTGTTGACCAGGGGGTACGAGCCGTCGTCCCAGCCCAGGAACGAAGCGCCAGTGACGTTGAGATCGCCCCTGAAGCCGACGTCGACGCCCAGCACGGAGCCGACGCAGTCGGTGCTGGCCGACGCAGACAGCTTGAACCGCACTGCGCCGTTGAAGGCTGCTTCGATCTTGGACTGCCCTGTCTCGCGATAGTCGACCTCGACTGTGATTCCGAGAACCGGCACCACCGAGAGAGTGATAATACCTCCAATGTCAGCGCCTAGCTTGCTAGGGCTATTGAGGTTCGAGTGCTTGGTGGTGATCTTGAAGGGGTCAAGCGGCATCGTCGGGATCGACTCTAGTTCCTGTGGGAACATGTAGTGGAACATTGGTGATGAAACCGTCACATCTACTGTTCCCTGCAGCGAGGCGACTGCCTCTCCTTGAATCTGGGCACGTACGTCGAAATAGGGGTTAACACGTAGGATGCCCTTGATGTTGAAGTTGGAGCCGAAGGACAGCAGTCCAATTCCGTCGAGCGATTTCAGAGTCGTCTGCGTGCGGACGCGCGCGTGGGCTTGCAGGCCGGCAGTAATATGGGCCTTAAAGTCTGACTGGCGGAAGAAGGCAAATGCCTGCGTAAACACGAAGTCGTTTAGCGTCCCAATGATGGTCTGGCCAAAGTCCATTGTAGTCTGCAGGTCGCCGGCAGCATCTGCACGTAGATAGGCCGCCGTGTTATCTGAGCAGTAGAAGGTTTGGTCGTAAAGGTTCTGCTTCCAGTTATACGTCTTCACGAGGCCCACGTCTTTGGTTGTAAGCAGGCTGAGAAAGCGCTTGTACCACGACTCGGGTTCGTTTGCCTTTACCCATCTCTTATCCAGCTCACGCCAGTTTCCCGCGTGACGCTTGGCAGGAGCGTCGTTGTCTGCCGCAACAACCTCGTCCCAGTAGCCCGGATGGTTGGAGAAATCGGCACGGAAGTGTATTTTGCCAGCGTCACGACGGAGTCTTTGAAAGTTCCAGTCGTAGTGCAGTTCATATACCTTGGACGAAGAGAGATGCCGCTTACGAAGGTGGCTGGGCATTGTCGTGGTATTGGTTGTCTCCCTGAAACTGACGGCGCGGACATACCTACTCGTCCCGCATCCCTCAGGCAGCCGGATGACGGTTCCCTTAACCCCACCCTTGGTAATGTCCTCGCAGTTGCTCTCCGGGCCGTCGCTTGTGCACACAGCCTTAAGAGACTGAACGGAATAGTCGTCCTCGTCAGTGGTCGGGCAGTCGTAGAGCTCGAGATGGGAGCCGTCCCGCTTATCAAAGCTTTGAACGTCTTCCTCTGGACCGACGATGACCACCCATGCGAAGCTCTCCTCGTTTGGATCCGTCGTTACAGGGTCGTGATGGGGCATTTGGCCTGAAGTTTGGTCAATGGCCTCATCGAAGCTCGGCACCCAGGAGTCTTCAAACGTGCTGGCGTCGGGGAACAGGTTCTCCAACGGGACAGGCAGAAACGTGCTGCCATCTGCAAGAGGATCGCAGCAGAAGACCTGCCAGCGATTGAGGCTGCACCCAGCTCCCCCCTCTCCAGGGCCGTCATGGGCCCCTGAGGTGTGCGTGACCATCACTTGACCAGATGGGCAGCGGTTGCCATCGCAGCTGCCATCTGCCCCGTGCCACTTGCAGTTCTTGAATTTCGGCTCTGCTGGGCAGCAGAGTGGCTCGTTGCTCCTCTTAATGACACCCGGTCCACTACCTCCACCGGCCGCATCGGCAAAAAGAACCTTGGTGAGCTCCTGCGGCTTGTCTGGGTCGGAGCAAGTACCAGACCAGTCGAACGAACACTTGGCAACAGCATCCTGCCCGTAAGTAGATGGGCAGCACCAGCTCTTTCTCCCACCAAACCAGCAGCCGCTGCCGCCCTTACCTCCATAATCATCAGTCAACATGGAGACCTCTGTGTCCTCTTTGCAGAAACCATCGCTACAGAAGGGCCCAGATCCGCGCCATGTGCACGTTGACGGATCCGGCGCTGATGCCGACGGGCAGCAGACTGGAACCGAGTCAGTTCTTGCTCAGTGGGGAGTCGGGGACGCAGTGGTACTTACAGGCTCTCTGGGCGTGATCCGAGCCACCACAACCCTTGCCATTCCTGTCAAGGTTGGTGTGGACCATGGTAGTTTCGTCCTTCTTGCACTTTCCGCCACACTCGGTAATGTAGCACTTGCTCATGTCGAATTCGCCCTGGGTGTCACTCAAGGCGGGCTGATTCTCGATGGTCCTCCCAGTTACCGCCTGCAGAGCGTCCAAGGCATCATCATCCTGGTCGATTGCCCAGATAAAAAGACCAGCGAGACCGCGCTCATTAGCGAAATCTATCTTGGCTTGGAAAGACCTCGAGTCGTCGTAAGATATCCAGTAGTTGCCTTGCTGCCTACCCCAAGTCATGTAATTGACTGCGGCTTCCTCATCATAGACGTGGCTGTACTGGCTAACGCCCTTGATAATTTCGCGGATCTCCCGGTATGAGAGAATGCCGGCCTCTTGCGTGCAGCGCCCCTTGCTCGAAGGACCAGAGAACTTGCATCCTGGCTCCGAACAGAGCGGCGTCTCGAGCTCGAACGATCGTCCGTAGAAGCCCAGACCAAGGTTAATCAGCGACGGGGAGATGTTGTTGCGCCAGAAGAGATCCAGTGCGACGTCGATTTCTGTTAGGTTGGTGTGGGCATACACATAGGGGCCGATGGGATCTTCGCGGTCCCAAACACCGTGTAGATCGTACTGATAGACCATGTTAGCTGAACTCGGATTCAAAATGCTTGGATGGTGCTCGTACAGCCATGAGGTTGAACCAATCCACCGACTCGGAAAGTCCAGGCAGGTCGAACCAGCGGAGGTACCAGTACGAAGTCGGCACGGTGATAGAGATTCCAAGGGGCCGAGAACTGCGATCGAACGAGCGGCGCATAATTCTTAGCATGTTCGAGAAGTTTTCGCTGTCGTCTTTCTTTCCACCCCGGTCATCCGCTCCTGGATATTCCCAATCGAGGTCGACACCGTCGAATCCGTACTTGCCACCTAACAGTGTAAGCTGAGTAAGGAGTTGGTGGTACCTTCAAGACTTACAGAAAGCAATTACTTTGTCGGCAAAGGCACTGCTTTGCACAGTCGACCGCGCGATGTCGCCGAACACGGATTGATACTTGCCAGCATTGTTAAAGGTCCAACCTCCAATGCTTACCCAAACTTTGAGATCCGGCTTGCGAAGCTTGATGTTCGTCACGCGTTGGAAGAGACTGGTCCCTTCGCCATCATCCATGGGGATGATATCTCCAGAGTCGGGATCAATGTACGCAAACGCGAAGTTGACGTGTGTGAGGCCGTCAACTGGGATTTGCTCTGCCGTCATCTGCCCACAAGGATCCTTTGTGTCCGCCCAAGACTCGTAGTATCCGATGATTCTGTCTCGCACATCGCCTCCACCGTTCGGACGATCGGGGGAACCGCAATTGGACTGGCAGTTCAGGCCGCAGAAATCCTCTTCCGTCCCTAGGGCCACACTCAGCACGAGCATCAGGCGGAAGGCAAGCTGAGAACTTACCGCAGAAGCCGAACTCGGAACAGCAGACGTTCAAGGGACAGGTTGTGCCCGGCACTTCAGCGTACTGGCCACACTCGGCCTTTGCATCGCAATTCGACTGGCAGCCATCTCCACAGTACGTTGGACCGTAGCCACATACATTACTGTACCATTGTTAGTGTCATTCGGCTGGCTGCTGGGGTCCCAAACTCGGTACCTTTCGCCACAACAGGCACCATTGGAACATTCCCTATCCGCTGAACATGTGTAGTCCTCATCAGCGCGGCGGAACAGAGCTTTCTCAGAGAGAAGAGGTAACGATTGATTGCTGACATAAAGTTCAGCCCGTACAAAAGAGAAAAGGAGCGCATGCGCCAAGCATAGCGGCAGAAGCTTCATAATGAAGGACCAAAAGGAGTGACGATGCTGTGCAATGAGGTGGCTGTTGAGCGGTTCTTAAAACAACTTCCCATCCGTTTTGACATTTAGACATTAGAATCGCATGACGGCCAAATCCCGCCGACGCTTCGGCATGGGGAGATTGGTCTCCACCCACACCACGGCCCTTCACACCATGTGCAGCGAGAGGTTTGTCCAGCCTTTGGAGAAAGCAGTGTATTCCAACAATACTCATTTACCAATTCTCTGGGTGTGTGGATACTTCGACAGGAAGGATGAAAACACGAATCGCGCTGTCTGCTGTGCCACATCGGCTGAACACACGAATCGCGCTGTCTGCTGTGCCGCATCGGCTGAACACAGAGGGGCATTGCAGCCGAGGGCAAGCGCGAACACCAATGCCTCAAACGAGCCGAGGGAATCTGGTCAGAGCAATATTTCTCGCAAGAAAAAATCATTTGTAGGTAGTTGAAGCTGTCGTCCAGACGTTGATGTATAACTATTTATTTCAAATCTACATGCGGACAATAGCTTCACCCGTGACGTCAACAGAATTGTAGCTTGCAATACCCCTCTGTACTTGGCGTGTCAGCCTTGGGATTCATTAAGCGCTCTACCGTAAGAAGCTTCAATTTGCGCCGTGTCTTGGCAGGACGCAGGCTAGAAGTCTACGCCGCATTTCAGGCACCAGCTGAAGTCTACGCCGCATTTTAAGCGCCAGCTAAAGTCTACGCCGCATTTTAGGCGCCAGCTGAAGCCTACGCCGCATTTTAGGCACCAGATGAAGATCCCCCGTTCCCGGGAAAGATTCTGGCCAATACTGTGTAAAGCACGGGCTCGCGGATCGGCCCACAGACATAAGCTTCTTCACAACCTTCTCGGTTAGCGTTTCCTGATTTGTACAAGTCGCCGCGGCGCACGCCACTCCCGCCTGCAGACCCTGAAAGGCAATGTCCGAAGTGGATCTCTAATCGCTCTGGCGCCTTGACATCGCCAAATTCAGCTGCATGCAATTTCACCTTCGTAGCTTAAGCAGAGACTCTCTTTCTTTTTCATGCCCGGTCCCGGTCGAGGTGGCATATCGAAGACAGCATGGCGGACGCTACTCCAGGCTCCATCCAGCTTTTTGCTGCTGGCTTGTTTCCCTCACTATCTACCTCCTGCTCATCTGCGCTGTCAGCCAACATTAGCTGCCCATACCTCGAAACCGGCGATGAAGTCTACCAGATCGTTGCGAACTACACATCAGAGACGCTGTCAGCTCTTTGCACAACCGACTGCTCCGACTCCATCAAGCAGTATCGTTCCACAGTCCTTTCTGCGTGCGGAAACGAAACATATTCGGACGGGGAAAGCAGCGACTTAATCCTTAAGCCGATTGCTTTACCTGACTACTATTTCGACAACTACTTCCAGCGCTGCTTGACAGACAGGTACGTACACTTGTTGGCAGAATCCCAAGCTCGAAGCTCATGTTCGTGATCCCAGTGATGGCAACTTTTGCTACGTCCAATTCCTGACCGACAAGGAGTCTGCGCTCGGATGCGGAGAATGTGGCCTCAAAATGATCCAGGCACAGCTCAGCAACGCCTGGTCCTATGACGAAGACAAGGCTGCAGTCTACAGCTCTCTCACTTCAAGCTGTGGAGTCACGAATATGCCTGTCACCTCTCCCACTCCGGTTGTAATTAGCAGGTAAGTCCCAGGAAGCACCAAGACATTGGACGCTCTTGACACTTAGTGGATCACAGCGCCACTGCTCCAGCCGCCACGCCAACTTGTTCCGGCACCACTGTCACCATCAAGAAAGGCGATACGTGTGATACGATTGCCGAGGCAAACAGCATCTCCACATGGAGTCTTCTTGCTAGTAATGGTTTGGATGGTGGCTGTGCTAACTTCCCCACCAACGGCACGCTTTGCATTGAAGGCTCATGCCCAACGTACGTGGTGTCTGCCAACGAGACGTGCAGCAGCATCGCCAAAGCCCACAACATTACCGAAGTCCAGCTAATGTCCTTCAACCCCCAATTGAATGGAAGGTGTAGCAACATTGATCAAGCCGTTGGACATCATATTTGTGTTGACAGTCCGTATGGGCCGGTGGCTTCGGCGACTGGTGATGGCACTACGCCGGCTACCACCGCCACCGCCACCGAAGCTCCTGTACCCACCAACGCTGCCGACGGAAGCAACAGGCATTGTAGCAAATGGTACCAGATCCTCTCAGGAGACTACTGTGCCTCGGTTGCCATGAAGAACAATATTATCATGTACGAAGCTATCCAGTCCCCGAATCTGTCGCACGCTCACAGCATCATAGCTCCGATTTCTACTTCCTCAACCCTGAAATAAACAGCAACTGTACGAACCTCATGGTGGACATTTCCTATTGTGTAAGTGGTCCTTTGACTTCTTCTTCAAAGCTACGCTCGCTGAAAAAGTCACCACAGGTGCAACCGGTTGGAGACATTGCGACATACTCCGGGTATGCCACGGCAACCGCGACCGGGACAAGCAGCGTCCCTACGCTTGCGCCGACCTCGACCATCTCTTATGGTCCAGAAATGGACTTGGATGACCTCCCAACCGCATCCGAGATTGTCGTGGCTCAACCGACTGAGACGGGCTTTCCGCTGGCAAATGGCACGCGCACCGACTGCAGCGAGTACACCAACGTTGCCAACGGCCCCATGAGCTGCGAAATCTTCACTTTCGTGCACGCCGTCCCGCTGTGGTCATTTGTGAGTTCCCGCGCCCGACTTTGAGTGGTGCATTTCTAACGGTGGCTTCGGCAAGGTGCAATGGAATCCCAGCCTTGACTACTGGAACTGCGTCGTGCAGAACCAGACGCAGTACTGCTCTGTGCTCGGCACGGCATTCATCTATGAAGCGCCGCAAAATCACTCGTACGCCGATGTTCCAAGCAATGCTGCATCGAACAGCACGACTGAATGCTACTTTTGGTGGGATGTTCAGGACGGTTCGCTTGCCGATCGTGCGTTGCGTTTGCTTTAGCTGAGACTTGACAGGCGACACGTGCGATTCGATACTGCGCACCAACGACATCTCAATCAAATACTTCTACGAATGGAACCCATCGTAAGTAACTCCTCCGCCATGGTCGAACTTTGACCGTGCTAAAATCCAGTAGCGTCAAGGATGACTGTTCCGGACTGTGGCTTGATACAGCCTACTGCGTCATGTAAGCCCCCTAGAGCATCAGTCCGTGGCTTTGCTTACGTTTCTCTATCCAGGGGTCCTGATTGGAAGAATGCGTCATATCCGTATCCTTCGACAAGTCAAGCGGCAAGCAACCAAACAACAGGTGCAACACCGACAAGTACGAAGGCCACTGCTACCAGCAGCACGGCGTCTTGTAGCGGCAGCACCATCACCCCGACTGCGGCCACCCTCTCTGGCATCCCCTGTAGCTGTAACAAGTATGCAGAGCGCGAGAAAGGTCAGACGCTAGCCCTCTCTAATTTGCTGGTTCTTGTGAGCTAATGAGCGGAAAGGAAAATACTGCTATGACATTGCCCAGAACAACGGCATCTCACTTGATGACTTCTACAAGTGGAACCCCGGCGTGGGCTCGGACTGCCAATATTTGCAAGATGGATACGTCTACTGCGTGTAAGTCCATAATACATCCGGACTATTAATTGCCGAGCTGACAGGTTGTAGGGGAGTGGCCTCGTAGATGGAGAATAGGTCCGCATATCTTATCCCGTCAGATCTTGCCCTTAGGGGATGGGAAGAAGCTTTGTTAAAAGCATTTCTGGAAACGGAAAGCCCCTGTTAATCCATGTACATCTGAAGTTTAGCAATGTTGAAGTAGCTACGAGGGCTTAAATCCGATGCCATTGTGGGATTCCAGTGGTATTGCTGTCTACAAGGAATTCAAACTAAGGAAAATTCAAACACATAAAAGGTAGAAACAGTGTAAGGATCATCTACGCTAAGCTTTTATAATTTCTCATTTATAGAGTACATTCTTTGTCCATATTCCATGCTGCAGAAATTTTCAGAGGCATCCAGTGGGTCGAGCCGGTGACAGAAACACGCTAGCTTAATTATGAGAAGGCAGCTTGGCATTAGATAGAGTGCTGCAGAGGACCACTTCCCATAGTTCAGGTGGGGATTATTGTAGCCTAAGATCCACCCAGGCGCTTCGGGCGGCGCGTAGGTGCCGAAAGAAGTGATTGCCCGTAATTATCTTCGCGAGCAAGGGAAATCGACTTGCGGATCATCCGACTACCAGCCACTCCACGTGACATGCCGCTCGCTCGCTTATTAAGTTGCGGGGCATTCACCAAGTATTAAAGTGTGCCCGCGCCCCCCGACGTGTACCACCAACCACGCCGACCAAAAGGACGACGCACCAACGGAAAAAAGGAAACAAGACGAGACCGATCACAACATGGGCGCGCAGGACCTCCCCTACGATATCCTCCACAACATACTAGCGCATCTGAAAGTCCTTATCCAACCCGACCGCTATTCGATAAACAGGCCGCGGCTAGCGCCCTACGCCTGTATATGCAGGTCGTGGAACGAGGCCGTAGAGCGCGAAGTTTTCCGGGACCTCACGCTCGACGGGGCCGAAAGGCTCGGGCGCGCCGAGGAGATATTGACTCCCCGCCGCCTCTGTGCCGTGCGCAAACTCGAGTTCGTTGGGCGGTACCAGCAGAGCGACAGCGTCAAGCGAGATCTGAGCAGCAAGCAGCTGGCCGAGAGGGACGCCGCCTTCTCGGCCGATGTGGAGAGGTTGTTTCGCCTTTTGACAGCCGTTGAACGTGCTGGGGATTCTCGCTTGGATCTGGAGCTACAATTTTGGTTGAAGGAAACTACGCCTGAAGGTGGCGATGAGGAGGGAGTCGAGGACTTTGACAATGGTGATGACGATGACAGCGACGAAGACAGTGAGTTTGACGACTATGGCGAAGGTAGTGACGATGAGGAACGTCTTGAGTACGATCCAGCGTACTTGCGGTACGTGGGAGAGGGTCTGCCTCAGGTTCACTGCGTCAAACGGTTCACACTCCCTAGAACCGAGCATGAAAGGTTGTGGGGGGCCTCTTTCACAACACTGCTGTCAGCCATGAAGGGCCTTGAGTTCTGCGATATCACCTTTCATGATGAGCAAACAGTGGATCCCGGCGTTCGCATGGACTATCGAAAAGGTGCGTGGGGTAATTGATTTGACACTGGTTTCAAAAGTTGAACTCTCTGACAGCACTGGGCGAAAGCCTCTACCAAATTCCTGACACGTGCAAAAGACTCTTTGCATCATTTGGGCATTTCATAATGAAACGTCCCAAAACCCAGCCTGGGTTTGTCCCAACTTCTGTGGACAGCCTCTGTCTTGGGTTGCAGAGCCTATCGACGCGGTTGGTAACCATTTCTCTTGAGATGCTGACCATATCGCCCGCCCTCTTCTGGCCTCAAGACGGTTCTACGGCGCCCCACTGGCCCAACTTGGAGTATTTTGACGTCCGATATTCACCTATTAGTGCCTCTGGTAAGCAGACTTCTCGAAGTACAACTACAGGGTCGTTAATAAACCTGGCCAGGTGAATCTTTCGTGCGTATGGGCTCGGACAGACCCAACCAAGAGCTCACGAACGGCCTGTTTGTCGCCGTGGGCAAGGCTGTCCGCAACATGCCCGCGCTGCAGCTAATGGAGGTCCATATGGCCCCCGAGCTTTTTTCCTTCCAGCTCTTGTTCTCATACAAATTCGATAAGGCAGACGGCGCATTTCAAGCGAAGTGGTGGGGTCGTGGAGAAATGCTGAAGCTTAGCCCAAATGTACTTCAGGCTTTCGATATCAAGGAGGAGGACCTTGTGCTCAATGCTCCACCCCCGCCGCCTAAGAAGAAACTACGTTGGCCAGCTGTTTACCACAAAAGCTGGAATATCACAGCTCGTATGCTTGATCAGTAAAGTGGATAGTTCATAATTCAGGGGTTGTCAAGAGCGAGTGCTTTCGAAGGAGAAAAGGTGTACACGTCGTCAACAGTTGGCATTGCTCAAACCTTCGCTGCGCTGCATATATCGCATTAAGCAATGAGAGAAAGACTCATGGTAAATTTGCATCCAGATGATTTATTAGTAAGCTTGCCCTCAGTCGGAGGTTCTGTTGGTGCAACTCCGCCTGACGCCGGGTTGTACATTCGCATATCGATGTAGCGCACGAAATCAGTCTTCTGAGCGGTATGATGCAAATTTGGAATTAAGACTTACATTCGTGCATGTGTCGTCCACCAGTGCCAAGTCGCGCAAATGGCGTAACCTCAACGCAAAGAGTGATCTGCGCAAGCTGACCTCCCAGCAGACCCGGAGCTGAAGCTTATCATTTCCTTGTTCCGTCTTGAATACTCTTGGCTTATTAGAAAAACAAACCTTGTGTTCCTGGGCGCGTTGGCGATGCGCACCGCCGATTTGGGTCGCAATCGACGCCGGGTATGTCGTTATGTCTTGGCTTTGAACTAAGCTTAAACTCAAACCCCATCGGGACGACACCACCCATGCACAATCCCTACTTTCTGTTTCTTTCTTGGAAATGACTGCCACATAAGTCACCACGCCTAACCCGAAGTGCTCCGTTGGCGCCCTGTAAATGGTGATGGGTTTAGGCCCTTTCCTACTCAGGGTGTTGATCTTCGGTCATCCGGGGACATCCTGCATTCCATTCACGATCTCGTTCCTGGGCAGCATTGGGGCCCCATATTGCTCACCGGGTGAGTTCCCAGAGTACGAGGGCCCCGATTTTTCGTGGGCCTGAGCGCTGGAACCTGAACCTAAAATTTTATCTCTACGATACAGCGCTCTCAAAACACCGCGCATTATCCGCAGCTCCATCTCAGTAAAACGAAGTCATTACAGTCTCTTTACATGGCCTTGATGGTATTTAGTTTTTCTCGATATAAAACTGCAAGGGACGTGATCGGAGATCAGAATGTACACTTCTTTTCGCAGGTCATCCACAACCTGATTGTGTGCTTGACACGAGGGCCTCAAGCCAAGGATTCAGCACCGGGTGCTTGACTCCCGGCTTGCTAATTTCTTGGCATATCTTCAGCTACTTCCATCTACCCCTGGAAAAAGGCGATAGCGGCACGATCACTTCCCCATAGCAGTAGCTTAACAAGGGTGTGGCTGGATCTCGTCATGGCGGACTACTACAAAGCAAGATCGTGCGATGCAATGTGCTATAGTCACGAAGATCGCGACCGAAACGAGAGACTGGTCATGTTGATGGTAGGTATTCGCCATTATTGACAGGAATTGTTCGATACACAATCACGATCTGTAGAACAGTCTTCACACTGAGACTCGTTGCAGTATAAAACCTACGGCATCTCGATGATTTACAGCACCCAACAAGCATCGAGGATTTTTCTGCACACGACTCCCTTGGGAAAGCCAGATCCAGTCTCAAGTCATGCACGGTCTCGCTCTTACCTCCCTTGCGGGACTTTTGGCCGTTCCGGCCACGGCTCTCTCTTTGCCGCCTCTCATTCCCTCCATTCCTGGAGTGACGGAGCCGCTTGCTAGCAACGCACCACCGCTTCCCGTCCTGCAGCTTCCAACGCCTCCTCTTGACAGCCCGCCGCACGATACCAACAGCAACATCAAGCCTAAGAAGATCGGATACTTCTGGACTGGTGCTGGTGACAACGTGCACGCCGGTAAGACAACACAGTGGATGTGACAGGCCTGATACTGACAGCCATCAAAGACTTTCTCGCCACCTACAGCTTGGACGACGACACTTTCGGCGAACTCATTTCGATCACCGATGTCCCGACCAGCGGAAACAGCCCTCACCACCTGGGGCCCTCTCTTGATGGCAAGACTCTCATTGGCGGTGGACTTCTGTCTCTTCTGAAGACCCAGGTAAGACAATCACTCATTCACCTTTTGTGCCTTTACTGACACTACGACAGGACACGGCTTATTACTTCGACACGAGCGACCCATACCACCCGAAATTTCTGAAGAGCAACCGCGGCATCCTCGGCTCCATCACTGACGAGATCCGTGCCAAGCCGGACGGGTATGCTTCCACAAGCCTCATCATCACACTCTTCAGCAAAAGCTAACAGAACATCCAGCGGCTTCTTCATCACGTACATGGGCTCCGCCGTCGGCACCTCTCCCGGCCGCCTCGTCGAGACGGACGCCGACTTCAACATCATCCACGAGTGGCCCGAAGACGTCCCGGGCCTCCTCAACATCCTCGGCGAGCAATTCAGCCCGCACGGCCTGAGCATCGACTGGGACAAGAACATCATCCTCACGTCCGACTTCGTTGTGCCGCTCAGCATCCTCAAGCCGACGCTCCAGATCCTGCGCGCCAACACGCTGCGCCTGTGGGACCTGCAATCGCGCACCATCCTCAGCACCATCACCATCCCCGATGGCGGCGGCATCCAGGACGTCAAGTTCATCCCGGGCCACCCGGAGAGCGCGGCGCTCGCCACCGCCGTCCACCTCGGCCAGGTCTGGATCATCTACCCCTTCCGCACCGACGCGAAGGGCAACCAGGGCGTCGCCGAGCTGCTCTACGATCTTGGACCGAAGGCCCGCGACACCGTCGCCATCTACTCCGACCTCACCGAGGACGGCAGGTTCGCGTACTTCACGCTGACGACGGCTAATCACGTTGCGGCGCTGGATATTAGCGATCTGAGCAATGTGAAGCGCCTGGATGACCCGGATGAGGACCAGCCTATCATTGGTCCCCACTATGTCAAGGTCAC
Organism: Lasiodiplodia sp. KE8368; assembly: GCA_023087525.1. NCBI lineage: Eukaryota > Fungi > Ascomycota > Dothideomycetes > Botryosphaeriales > Botryosphaeriaceae > Lasiodiplodia > Lasiodiplodia sp. KE8368. Next base: position 76,197 of record JAJMYN010000005.1, on the reverse strand, counting down.
GCCCGACCAGAAGCACCTGCTCGTCACCGACTACTTCGTGCAGACTGGCGATATTGGTGTTATCAATACCCCCGCCGACTTCAAGGCGCAGTACATTGATATTTTGGACAACGGCGCGCTGAGCTTCAACCGCTCCATCGACTTTGCGCGCGAGTTTGGTGAGAGGGGTGGCGCGAAGCCGCATTCGGCTGTTGTGTTTGATTTGACGGATCCGGAGAATCCGAAGTATTATTAGGGGTGGGGAAAGGGATGCTTGGTCTGGCTTGATGAGGGGGCGATGCGGGCGATTCGGTAATGGTGGTTTGGACGATGGAATATGTGTGACTTAATATGATGGCCTCGAATTAATGGATTTCACATTTGATACACTATGGTTCCTCTACCACGCTCTTTCGGATTTGGAAAGCAATAGCAAGGTGAACTTGTTCCATAAGAGAGCGGATGAATTCCGAACCTTGGTCATTGTCGTTCGTAACGGAGCACTTTCATGTCTCACGGCACGGAAAGAAAAACTTCAGTTCTGCTTTTTCTTTCTAAAAAAAAAAGGAAATGAAAAGAAAATGATAAACAATACTTATAAGTAATTAAAGCTACCGTCCAAATGTAATGTGGAATTGATATTCACCGGGTTCTATTACAACAGCACAGTCGTTACGCGAAGCAGATTTACATGCTCAGTTACCGTCCAGCCTCCACTCGGGTAGCCTTTGAGCCGTTCCCGGTTGTATTAGAAATGCTCTATGATAAAGCTCCTTAACCCCGAGGCATTCTGCGTAGCGCAAAGTTCCCTAACTCCGAGACCGAGTCAGAATGATGCTGCATGATCCTCTCGTAGAGAGACTTTTGCGATTGGTCGGGGGACAGGCGTACAGTAATGAGCTTACGAGTCGTTGCGATACGCCTACTCAGACGTTTCACCGCCAATACCAGCAATAGAAATACGAAGTTTTAGGGTCACTATACCTAAAGAGGTCTTCAGATACAAGTGAATAACGCTGTAAAATATTATCGGACCAGGAAGTACGAATACGAGATTTGCGACTTCCTACTCAATGCGCTAGCGAATGATGAAGGAAGTAATGGCATGAAGATTCCGGGCATTGGGAAGCCTGTGGATTTTAAAGCAACTCCCTTGAACAATGAAAAGTATTTAAGGCGCTTGTCTTTCGCTCAACCATTATTCTAGCACGCATCCCGACTCAAACAGAGCATTCAGTTCTCACCTGGAACAAGACACGACTGGCATTATGACCTCTGTATCGAAATACGATCCTTCGAAGGATATCCCAGACCTTTCCGGAAAGGTCATTCTGATCACTGGAGGTAAGTCCAAGTTGAATACGTCTGAAAGAATGATACTGAAACGACATGGAATGTCAGGGAACACGGGGCTGGGGAAAGAGTCGATTCTCCATCTAGCCCAGCACAACCCAAAACACATCTATTTCACTTCGCGCTCTGCGGAGAAGGCCAACGAGGCCATCGCTGATGTCACGAAGCTCGTCCCCACCGCTAGCATCAGCTTCATCCTCTGCGATCTCGCCGATCTCCGCTCTGTAGAGGCCGCAGCCAAGCAAGTCTGCGCCTCGACGCCGCGCCTGGACATCCTCATGTGCAATGCAGGCATCATGAACCAGGCGGCAGAACTCAGTAAGGACGGCTACGAGATACAGTTTGCAACCAACCACATGGGCCATGCGCTGCTCATCAAACTGCTGCTCCCGATGTTGCTGAAGACGATGGACAGCCAGCCGCCGGGACTCCAGGGTGACGTCCGGATTGTCATCCTCTCATCTGCTGCGCTCGCCACTACGCCGAAGACGGGCGTGGAATTTGAAACTGTGAAGACGGCCCAGAATCACTTTTCTTCGATGAACGGTGGCTGGATCAGGTATGGGCAGAGCAAGTTGGCAAACGCGCTTTACGCTGCGGAACTGGCTAAGGTAGGTTCCACCCATCCCCCCTCCCCCAAGCGGCTCCTCCTCGCTTCCATCCCGATTCCTTTAAAGAAATAAATACGCGCATTTGCTAACCCGTTCGCTGCTCTTGCCAGCGCTATCCGCAAATCACATGCGTTTCTCTCCATCCGGGCATGGTACGCACTGACCTCTTCCGGACGACCTCTACTCCTATACGGGCTCTGATCAATTTCATGAACTGCATCGGATTGATTGAGGTTCTCGGTCCGGGAGAGGGGGCCTATCATCAGTGTTGGGCTGCTACAACAAAGGCGTCAGAGCTTCAGAACGGGTCATACTATGAGCCCTTGGGTGTGATCAAGGAGGACCGCTCAAGATTCTTGAAGGATTTCTCATTGAGTGAGAAATTATGGAACTGGACTCAAGAAGAGCTTGAGAAGTTTTCGACAACTTTATAAGTCTGTTGGGCCGTCATTTCCCGTCCAACTGCGTAAGTAAGACGCCGCATGGCGGTTGACTACAAGTAACGGTCCATTCATTTCTTATGTTAGCTTTTACACCAATCAAACCTTACCAATACTCATGATTATTTTTAATTGCATTCCTCGCGTTTCATTACTTTTTGCTTAACACCTAGTCTAAACTATTAAATATCTCACTACTTCTACTTTATTATTGATTCAGCGCTGTGAAATTACTATAGATACTTTATATATATAAATAGATGAATTTGCTGCTAAATATTACATCGCTGTGTTCAATTCATTATTTACACTATACAGACGTTTTTAGATGATAGAGATACAATTCTTTGACGACGAAAGAATTTTCTGATTGTAGAAAACCCCAATGCCTATACGGACATACTGAGAATATTTGCTTTCTCGCACAAGGAGGTAGTAGTGTGGCCAGCATTCACGATATAAGGGTATGTAATGGTCGAGAGCGAAACAGGAATACCGTTTACGCTACTTTTAGTTAGCATAAAATTCTACAGCAGGAACAAAACACAGAAACATACCCAATTTGCCTCGTGGCCTACACTTTCTTTGGCGGAGGCTATATGAACCCAGTAAAAGCTTCGAAAATCCAGTTCGCTTTCATCCTCGTTATCCATGATGACCCATCCAAGTTCAATCCCTTCTTCAAGTATTCGTCGGTACTTGGCACCTTCAAGTCCGAGTTCATAACTGATAATCAGGCCAGAGTCATCGTCGACTACGGTAGGATCGGAAATTTTGAGATTAAGGCCGGCTTGAAGGTATAAAATGTTGGCCTTCAGTTCTGGTAACTCGTTATGGAATCTAGAAGCATCGGTGATCTTTAAAGATTCCTCTTTCTCGTAGTCAATGGCATGAATCGCGTCCAATCTCACGAATTTGATTGGGCCTTTCCGGCTTGCCCAACTCCATGAAGGGGCCTTTGCCTCTGCCACAGCCTGCAACTGGCCATTCTGGGCCGCCCAAAAGAGGTCTTAGTGCAGCTTTGAGGCCCTCACGCCTTTGCAGAACATATTGGGCGCAATCCTGTCCATCAGGCTCTTGATTGCAACCAATCTGTCGGACTCCCTCGTCAGGTTTGATTGCATATACGTCTGTACCATCCTGGTCCACGTTACAGTGTCGTTACGATAAGGGTCACGTAAAGCCCCCAAAGCTGCTGGTGATAAGGAATGTGGATAGCTTGCACTCCGTGTGCGGATGTCCTGCTGCACATCTCTCGTTGAGCAGAGATTTTCGCAATCATAATCCGTCCAGCATTCCCAGAAGACGCCACTTTTCGTGAAATGGAGTATTCTGGGGGAAAGTATCCGTTCTTGGAATGCCCATGCTCGAGTGGTGAGAGGACCGGCCATATCGCCATAGTTCGTCTCCAAGCCAAGGGAGTACTGGTACTCTTTGGTTCTAGAATCCCAGCGAGCTGCCTTTACTCGCATTCGAACTACCTCAATTCCACTCCTGGGTTTGAGAAAACCGGATTCGCTGTCGGGTGAACGAGTAGCTGCTATTGTCAAATAAGCATGCGTATATACGCTACCCATATTGACCGCTTCTTGCTCCCAGTCATTTGCATCGTCTTGGATGATGCATAAGGAATCGATCCAGAGGAATCGAACACCCAGCGACCGGGTGACTTCGATGGCGTCGCGGAAGTTTTAGGGGAGTTCCGCGGCAGAAAAGCCTCTTGACCTTGATTCTAGATTGTCTCTTACTGTTTGCGCAGGTATACCACCGCCCCAACAGTGACTTAGAGCAACGTACAACACTGGGTCAGATCCTAAAGCCTGTAGCTGCACCTGACCGGTGGAGGCCACGCTATCGATGTCCAATACGCGCTTGGGTTGCCGCATGCTGAAGTCTGTATCTTTCGGAATTCTGCAGGCCGAGTGGTTGGCTTGACAATTGGTCATCCATTGATGAACAAGTGAAGGTAGCATGTTAAGGTCCGGTGTGCTTGAACGTTGCAACCCTGGGCGAATTCGAAAGCTACTGGGATCGTCGCTTCGACCTTCGTCTATCATTAGAATTTAAATCGCCTGAGACCCACCCCTGGGAGAACTCACATCTCTCTGTGAATATCCTTAAACGTATATCCGGCAGATGTGGCCGCACCCATGGAGAGTCATCGGCTACGGAAAGCGTTTTGAAGGAAATCAAGTTGACCCAAGCGACGTAGTCCTCTCTGTAAGGTGCCCATATACGCAGGCCAACTTCCATGTCTCTTTCAATTCCTACTTTGGATAATATCCCTAAAAACTCTTGCACTCCTTCTGTGGCGTCTCGAGGCGGATCTGACGAGATTGCTTGTTGTGCCGCTGCAGACTTCCAAATTTGACCCATCAACATCGCGCATAATGCGCACGCCTCAGCTGACTTTGGAAGATCATAGACATTTGGGATATGGAGGTATGGTCGATTAATTACTTCTAGTGTCATGCCTTCACACAGAGTACACAGTTCGTGAAGTGCACTCGGTTGTGGTAGTCTCCCAAGAGCTTTCAGCTCCTCGAAAAAGACTTCTGCGTGGTCCTTCCGCATTGTGGGGTGATGACAAAGAGATGGAGAGTATGAGTTACCATGGATATAATTGCCAGCTGGTAAGAGTTATGTGGGGTAGATATGCAAGGTTTTAGGCAGCAGCGACAGCAGGTGCAGAGCTGAAGGCTTGGCGGATCAACACAGCCACCTTCCTGCAACTTCTGTAACTAAAGAAGGTACAATCTGCGCAACCCACGAACTGCAACCCATACACTTACATGCAGATATCCTTTGCATGGTGAGAAGAGCAATTCGTAATATGGAGGTCTGACTTAAACCCCTCCCTATTCTTCTAATTTATCCGTTGCTATAATGTGCGATTCTTTTCCTTCACAATGATTGATACTTGCTCGGCCAAATTGCCTATGTGGCAATAGATGAATCAAGGGGTGATCAATCTTAAGCTAAGCCATATGAACGCGTTCAGCCAGTTCAATGTTGAGCTCGGTAACATCTTTTTAATATGAAGTTGAGTGCCCTGACCTTGGCGATTGACGCTTACTCATCCAATTCCGTCGCTGAGCCGGACCAATGAAAACATCATAGTAGCGGGTCCACATTCATGCACGTAGTATTGCCCAGCTTTTTGTCTACAAATAGGGCGGAGATCTTTCCCCGCGAACAGATGGACGACCCACACCCAGCTGCGGCGCTGTGGGGGCCAGAGCATGGTTTATATCAAGTACCAGCAGGACGCGCAGTCGTACGGTCGACGTCCGTTCGTTCTTAATCATTGTTTCCATGGCTCAACCGATAGAATATTACGAAGTCTACTTGGGACCGTGGATCAACTGGTCTCAGGGAAGTGTTTTGGGGGCCACCATCACTCTTACGAAGCGGGATGCAGGACTTTTGACGTCTTTCATTGCTCTCTTTGTGGGCGTGACGGGTAAGGCTTTCTGGAGACTTGCCTGCTTCGGCCTTCACCAATACTTCTCCTCGAACAGCCCACGCGACGGACTCTACCATCAGCGTCAGGCCATACTCAGGAACACAGCCACTAGTTTTGGTGCCTTTCATGTACTCTGTCAGATTCTGTGGGAATGGAGGCGCACTGCACATCGACCTTTCGCTCGAACTCTACCTTTGATCGTATTTTCCATCTTTACGGTCACTTGCTTCGCCATAGCCGGTATATTTTCCTCCAGGGTGACTTCTTCCAAAGGATCTGAGGCGTTGGTTCGGAGCCGACATTGCGGCGCGATTATCGATGATATGGTCAGCTTTATTGATTATGTCAAGTACCTCGGCCCCCAAAATCGACAGTTAATCATCTCCGCGGATGCTTATGCTCGGCGATGTTACTCAAGCAATTCGTACACCGAACCATGCCGGCCGTTTGTCAAAAGCCGCCTGCCCATGATGGTGACAACGAATGCCAGCTGCCCCTTTTCCAGCAGCATCTGTAAGTCCGATTCCAGCAACATCCAGATCGACTCGGGGCCCCTCGACAGTAGGGAGCACCTTGGATTCAACTCTCCGGATCAATTTCAGTTCAGAGTTTTAGCAAGCTGCGCTCCTCTTAAAACCGAAGGCTATACCAGAGCCAAAAACGAATCTGTGTATGGTAAGAACGACACTTGGATCGAATATTATTACGGCACCAATTGGGAACTATACAAATTGCTACACGACATTCATGGCGATTACAGCGCACCATACGGCAGCAATCTATCAGACCTCTTCACCTACCGGTATCCTCAGAGGTCTATAAACAACAACTTTTACGATAACGCCATCAGCGCCTATCCGGACTATACGATAGGGTTAGAACACGAGCATCACGGATTCTACAGATACTGATGTTGATGCCACAGATATCGTCCAGCCTTCTTAGTCAACGGATCCTACGACGCCACAACAAGTAAATTTGTCCCAGTCCAAGAGCTGCAGAGAGCGGATGCAGATATTTCGATTTTCTTTCTTTCTACAAACCGCGTCGCATTTACTGAAAAAAACAACGATCCCTTGTACGCCGCCCACAGCGTGGCAGACGGAGCGCTGCATGGAGCGAAGGCATACTGGTCAGACGAAACAGCTGCATCCCCCCTTGCGTGCAGTAGCCAGTATCAGGTTTGCAACGGAGGAGATTGCACTCCTCTGACAGCGGCGGATAATCTTCCTACTTTGGCCGCCAATTGGTCATCGCAGGAACAGAGAGATCTATTCAGCTGGTTCTATAACCATGTTAGCTTTTATACGATCGGTGCAGCTGCGGGGGGTTTGGGCCCCGGTTGTTTACGGGCTCGCGATGGCCTCTCCCGAGGGCTCCAGAACCCGTTGCCCGATAATCAGTGGCAGTTGGAGGTTCAGCACTGGTTTGCTGTGGCTCTCGCTAATCTACAACGCTCAGCAATTTACAGTGTTGTCGGCCCAGATGACGAGAATATCTTGCCGTGGATAAACACAAATATTACTCAATCAGATAGGGGCCGTTGTAACGAACAGGTCAGTCTCTAAGCGGTGCAGAAAAGCGCGGATATGTCTGATATTCTCATACCACAGAAAATCATCACCGATGCCTACACTTCTTTCAGTGTCCTTGGACTATCCATAACGCTCGTGTCAGGCGGTATAATCATCATATTGTCCTACAGCATCGAACCACTCGCATTCTGGATTGCAAAACGAACCAATCGCCATATTCTCTCTGCTCAAATGGAGTGGATAACGACCGAAACGCTTCAGCTTCAGCGTTTGGCGCATGAAGAGCTTGGAAGTGGAACTTGGTCTCATGCGGATAGCGCCATTCCTTTGACAGCTCCCAGGGAGACTTTAGCGACTTTGGACTTGACAGACCCATGTCATCCAAGGCTCAATCCCCCGGGCAAATCGAAGAATGATGAAAGGTATTCTGCGGTAGAGAATATAGAATAACGCCATGATTTGAGCGCTTTCATTGAACACAATATAAAGTATTATTAGAAGTACTACACTGTCCCCTATTGAGCAAGAAGTGGCATTTGACTGGTTTCACCACCTACCTGGCGAGTGATACGGCGAACCATAAAGCCCATCAGCGCTGAACCTCCGCACGCCGCAATTGCCCAGCGATCCTTCAATTGTTGATCACAAAATGTCTCGGACAACGGTCATAGAAATCTAGCTAGGGTCCATTACAAAGGTAGTATCCCGGAGTCGAGATATTTAATCGTCATATCTACCTAGCAGAGGAAAAGCAGAACTCAGCCACAGTCAAGCTTCGGGTTTGCTCTTTGTAGCACCACCTGCAAGGTATTGGTCTCCAGTCGGCGGAGTAGACTGAATCGGCTTATAGGCTCGTTGGATTACTACACTTGGTTAGCACAAAGCCTTAATGGACTCTAGCGATCAAACTCACTGTCTTCCAGCATGCTCCACCAAGCTCGCAACCCACATAGCAATATCACAAACCCATCATAAACGTCCTTCACCTCGACATCAGATTCGGTATTGAGGCCGTTCACAATCTCTTGACGATTTTCATGATTCTTCGCAACCACGTCGAGCATATCCTCCAGCCGACCGATCAGGACGATTCCCTGCAAATAGAGAAGCTCGCATTCGCCCTCACGACACTTGAATTTGAATCTCGAGGTTTCCTGCGGCAGCATCATGCGGAGCTTGAAGTCGAACCAGCGACAGTGCCAATCTTGAAAAATTGGAAAGACGTCCTTGTATATTGTGTGCATGCTGCTTTCGGGAGGGGCCTTCCACCATAATTGATGGTTCTCCAGGAGCTCAGCAAAAACTCTCTCGCGATAGGCCTCAAGGTAGCGGCACATCGGCGCGAAGTGACGGAAAAATATCTCCAGATCCTCGAGGAGAGCCTCGGACATTCCGGTTACCATGATCGTACATGCTGGATCTGACTGCTCCTCTTGAGTTTGCGGCTCTGGACGCGCCTCTAGGGATTGAGTATTTGAATGTTCTGCTGGTGTTTGTAGCTGTGGGCGGGATTTACCGTTCCCCATGGTCCTTTAAGGTGTTTAGGGGCGGGATTTGTTGCTCTGATAGCCGCTTATATATTTCGATGGACTGCTGGACTTACACGAAAAGTAGATATCATTGAACTTTATACATGCTGCATCGTTTATGGTAGAACAAATTTAGGTGCGGCAGTTGATACGCTGTATGACAGCGCATTCAAAGACATGGATCAACATCCGTGTTCTAAGAGAACGCTTCTGGTCAAACTGACTACAAATAAAGCGAATTTCATTTCACGTAAAAACGCAAAGACAAGGTTTTGAGAAGTCATTTTATACTGAAACTTACTGTCAACTTAGTCTTGATATTTACAAAGGCCAGCTACAGGTTTATTTAGAAATTAAAAAACTTTCTGACTCGAAATCTGCAGCTTCATAGCGTTTTCCATTACCATAAACTAAATCCCATATATTCTAGAAATTCATGGCAATGATTCTTCATAAATTGTAACACAAAGGCGCTGAAGTGCTATGTCTAGGCTATGTCTATAATATTGTCAAGCACAGTATCTTCTAGCGCCTCAAAGCCTGGTCTCCCCATATCTTTCAGCAACTCCTCGGCCCTTTTCGCAGGCTCAACCTCAACAAATTCACTAACAACGCCAGGAACATCTTCCGGAAACTCTCGATCCGGATAACGTTTCCTGTAAAGAGCCAAAAAGTCATTCACCGTGTAGGTCCCAGCGAATCCAAAGATGCGCTCGTTTTGAACGCCAGGATTAAGCAATGCAGCCACGTGGAGGCGCGTCATGTCCTTGATACTGATCCAGTAGACTAATACGCGGTCAGTATTCACAACGCCACAGTTGATTTCTCCATACTGACAGCTCGGGAACTTGTTGAAATCCGGATCCCCTCTAAACGCCTTCGGCGCCCACTGCGAAGACGACGGATAGCCCTGATGTTCGTGGCTAAGAGGCCTCCCAAACACACCCGACGGCACCACTACCAGCATGAATCAGCACAAAGACCCCCAAGCAACCGCACCGATACCTACCCGTATTCACGACAACCCCCCGCCCCCTCCCCACCCGCTCCTCCCACTCCCACACCTCCCTCTCCGCCAACGTCTTCCCCGCCGCATACGCCGCCATCACCCCCTCCTCGACCCCCATCCCCTCCAGCTCCCCGCTCTCTTCCACCGCCCTCACCGCGTCCTCATTCCACTCATCCACCCGTACCTTCACCCCCTCTTTCCCCCCTGCACCCCCACCAACAACAAACTCCCCCATCCCCCTCACCGCCACCGCCGACGACGTAACCACCACCCTCCGCACGTCTCCCCCAGCATCCCCCTCCACCGCCCGCAGCACCTCCCGCACACCTCCCACCGCCCCCTCCACGATCTTCCCGGCATCGGTCTCCGTCAACATCGGTGCAGCGACGTGCACGACGCCCGCGCAGCCTCGCACAGCCTGCTCAAAGGCGCCAGGGGCAGCCATATCAGGCACCTCGACCAGCTCGAAGCGGCCGCAGTCGCCGTAGGCAGCCGAGAAAACGTCGGCGAGCCAGCGGCACCTTTGGGCGTCGCGGACGGTGCCGCGGACAGAGTATCCCGCCGCGAGGAGGGCGGAGCAGAGGTGGGAGGCGAGGAGGCCGTTGGCGCCGGTGATGAGGATGGGGCTTTCGGGGGCCAGGGCGGGGGACGGGATGCTGATTGCAGGGGGAGGGGCGGAGGAGGAAGAAGAAGTCATGGTGTGGAGAGAGAGAGAGAGAGAGAGAGAGAAAATCGTCCGGGAGTTTCTTTTTTCTTTTCTTTTCGGAGAATTTTGGGATCTGTGGGTGTGTGTGTGTGTAAATCCACCACGGGTTTGAACATGCGGGTGGTGTGCGGGGAAAAGATAAAAAAAAGAGCTCCACCTTGCTGTGCCGCATGGTCACGTGGAGGCGTTCCATGAATGTTTCGAGGCTGGGCGGATAAGACGTTGAGATTTGCGTTGATAGGAGTGTTTGCATGCTTGGTGATTCAAATTTGACAGGGAAGACAATCGGTCTCGCTGGTTATCTGTTAGCAGAGGTGGGAATAGCTGTCGTCTTCAACAACTTGTTTGCTGTGTAAACCTGGGACAACCAAGATGGCGATAACAGATTATGAAGTAGACAATGCCTTGAGCGTGATCTTGATATCTTCTTAATTTCGATCTTGACCTGCATGGATAAAGCCAACATCGGGTACTTACGCCTGATGGTTTTGCATACTCCAGCTTGAAATGTAGCCAGTCTGAGCTACCACATGCTTCTTCCAACGTATGTGGAGCTAAATTACTTCATAAATTAGAAGCCAAAGGATGATTGGTATACAACAAAAGTTTAAAGTCAACTACCAATACCGCGCACGTGGTTCAGCATCCCTGTCAAAGCCCACGTTGTAGATCCAACACCAAGGCGCTGGTACATGCCAAGCATCTCATGCATACCCTTTCAAGCATGGTCCAAAGTGTCATTCACAGACAGCTGGAGCGGACGCAAATATGTGCATAACAAATTAAACATTGGTATCTACCCAACATATTGCCGTATGTTTCCACGACCCGTTTCCAAACCAATCTAGAGCCGGAAAAAATATAACCAACCAAAAGAACGCTGCAATGCACCATGTCACACACTTCCAACTTTTGTCCTTCCTCCTCCCACCTAATCCTCCTTAATCAAATCCGCCGCCTTCTCCGCAACCCCGTACACGCACGCCTGCAGATGCGCCGCCGGAATAAGCGGCATAACACTGCTATCCACAACCCTCAAATTGCTCGTCCCATACACCCGCAACTTCGCATCCACCACACCCCCCTGCTCCAGCGGCAACATCGACGCCGTCCCCGTCGGGTGGTACTCGGTAAACAACCCGCCCTTGATCAAATCCAACAACTTCGCGTCGTCCGCGACCTGCTCAGCCGTCGGGTAGTTCTCCTCCGGCTTGAGCGGGGCCAGCGCGTCGGTCTGCACCAGGCGGTGGTTGAACTTGAACGCCTCGACCAGGTACTGCAGGTCGACGGGGTTGCTGCCGTAGCGCGGGTCGATGACGGGCGTGTCGAAGGGGTCCGCCGACCGGATGCGGATCTGGCCGCGCGACAGGGGCTTCATGAGCGAGTACGTGAAGGAGCCGGCGTTGCTGTTTAGGATCTCGAATTGGCCGCGGCGGGCGTCGTTCAGCGCGGAGACGAGGAGCTCGTGCTGCGCGTCGTAGCCGGCGATGACGGATTCGTCCAATCCGTCCATCAAGTGCTGGCCGGAGGTCTGGCCGCGCGCCCACTCGAGGACGGCGGTGAAGTTGTCCGTCATGTCCTTGAGCGAGGGGAAGGCGACGCCGTTGGGGGGGCCGGCGGTCCAGGGGCCGGAGGCGGAGTCGAAGAAGGCGGCGCGGTTGGCGTCCGTGTCGACGGCGTAGGCGACGGGCGCGTCGTCGTTGGCGGCGTAGTGGTTGTTGCTGGCCAGCATGTAGTGGTCCTGGTAGTTGTTGCCGACGCCGGGCAGGTCGAGGCGGGTGGTGATGCCCTGCGTGGCGAGGAAGTCGGCGTCGCCGATGCCCGAGTGTTGGAGGATTAGGGGGGTGTGCACGGCGCCGGCGGCGAGGATGACGTCGCGGCGCGCGGTGATGGTGCGGCGGGCGGAGGCGGAGGAGGCGGCGTATTCGACGCCCTGGACGCGCTGGAGGCACTTCTGGCTGGGTTGTTGGCGCTTGTTTTTCTTGGTGCGGCGGCGCTGCTTCTTGGAGGAGCAGGAGGACTCCTGGCAGTCGCAGGTGTAGGTCGTGGTGGTGATCTCATGCACCTCGACGCCTGAGTTGGGGTCCCAGTTGGCGGGCGCGGAGCTCTTCAGGAGGTCGAAGAGTTGGCCGACGGGGAAGAAGTTGAACATGCCCACGCCGCTGCTGGACGATCCCTCGACGCTGCTGACGCTGTTGGGCTTGAAACCCCAGTGCCTGCCCGTGCCGACGGAGCCCGACACGCTGGACTCGTTCGACGGCGTGCTGCCGTTGGCCCAGGTCGGGACGGTGAAGTTGGAGAACGGCGAGCTGGAACCGCCGAAGCCGGGGAAGAGACCGCCGGATGACGAGCCAGAGGACGAACCGGATGAGGAACCGGAAGCAGAGCCAGAGCCGGAGCCCGAAGCCGAGCCGTTGGTGTGCGACTTGGAACCAGAAGAGACGCCATCAACGCCAGAGCTGACTGGGCTGAAGGGGTTAGTGGGGTCCGAGGGGTTGGTCTGGCTGTCGCCGCCAGTGGAAGACGATCCACCAGTGCCGTCCGATCCGGGAGTGCTGGAGAAAGGATTGTCACCGAAAGGATTGCCACCGAAGTCAGGGCCATTAGGAGCGAAAGAACCAGGGACATCGCCACCGAACAAACCGCCCTCATCGTCGCTATCGTCGCCGTCATCGGCGCCATTGCCGCAGTCAGAGCTATCATCCCAGAGGAGGCGCGTGACGAACTGGCCGCTGGAGATGTACAGGTTGTCACGCGAGGCGTGGGGGTCGTAGTGGACCCTGCGGGCATCAGCACGCTGCTTCGTCTCCGGGTCGATGCTCATGGGCAGGAAGGAAGCGCCAGCCGTGTCGCCGGCGTTGGGGTCGCCCTCGGTGGGGATGCCGAGCTCGTTCAGGCCGTTGTAGAAGTGCTCGGTTCCCGTGTAGAAGTGGCCCTGATAGCTGACGTTGACGCCGCCCTGGGCGATGCCGTGGACCGAGTCCTCGCTGTGGATCTGGTACTGCGAGGCTTGCTCGGGAGAGTAGTCGGCCGAGAAGGTTTCGCTCTGATTGGACAGTCAGTGAAGTGCTTTTATGTGGAAGTTCGTTGTGGTTCGTTACCCTCTTGAAGTACGGCATCATCGACTCCCAATTCCATCCGTCGTCACCGATCAGGGTTGCCCAGTCGTCGTAGTCACCAATGTTGCCCCTGTTCCACAGCATTCCGTTGATCAGAGTTCCTCCACCGACACCGCGACCGAGAGGGTAGTGCCTCGTCTTTCCATCGAGGTAAGTCTGAGCCTCGGTTCCCAGGTTCCAGTCGTACTGCAGGTGACCGGAGAGGGCGCCGGCCGGGGGCGTGGGGTCGTTGCCGACGAAGAAGGGAACCCGCATCCACTCCTCATCCTGGTCGACGGGGCCGGCCTCGAGCACGAGAACCGTCACCGACGGGTCCTCGGTCAGTCTGTTGGCGACGGTGAGGCCACTGGCTCCTCCGCCGACAATAATGTAGTCGTATTGGTCTAATAAGTCATCGTTGATGGGTCTGGCCTGTGATCTGAGGTCGAAAAGAGCGACGAGAGCTGCAAGCGGCAGCAGCGAGTAGTAGCGAGTCATGCTAAAAGAGCGAAAGGTAAAGAATGATTGGCAGCCACACCCCGAGACAGCACAAGGAAAAATTAAGAGAGAGTGTACAGGGCTACGTCTCCAGGAGGGCGCGCAAGAGACCCTTTATCGACCAGGCAGGCTCCCGCTTCAGGCCGGGACATGACGGCATGGGCAGCAAATGCTGTCGTATCGCATTGTGGGCCGAGCATGCTGTTGGCTGTTTGGGATGGACAGTCCATCAGGCGGGCCGGCCAATGGCGGCGGCCATAAGACCGCGCGGGTTTGTCACAGGAACATCGGCGGATGATGGACGGTCGTTCCTGGCAGAGCCAAGCTGCTGCCCGGGACTGCCCTGCGCCGTCGATGATCGTCAGGAGAACGGACCCGCGGTTGACCAATGGCCCCCAAATCACGCGGATCAATGCCGCGTGCAGCAACGCTTCCGAGCAACAAGAGGTGGATTCCCGCGCCCATCTGGCGTCATGGCTGATCTCGCTTCAAAGCGATCAACGGCGGCCGCCGTTTTTGTGTCCATGGTGCAGCAGCCGCCGACGTTAACGCGCGGCAGGCGATCAGTAGAAGCTGGAGTGGGGAAACAGAAAAGAGGAGCCAGGCAGCTCAGGCGGCTGCTGCGCTGGCCGAGTCGTGACAAAAAGTCAAGCGCCTCGCCGTTTCACCTGCAGCCCTCAGCCACTACTAGCGGCGCCACCAATGCCGGGTCCCCGCGAATGGTGAGGCAGCCCTACCCATGCCAATTTCCAGGGCCGCGGGACTCGGGCTGCGCGTTTTTGGGAAGACTGTTGCCAAATGCATGTGCGCCAGCATGCACGCACACCTTTCTGCGGCAACCACTGAGCCGCCATCACCCGCTTCAGCATCGTGACACACGCTCTCAGGCCGGCCGTGGTTCGAAACGCGTCCAAATTAAGAACGCTGGGCAGAGCCGTCGAGGAAACACCTTAAAAAACCTTAAGCCACTGTATCCACCTGCCCCAACTTTGACGTCACCCCTGATTGATGTCGCAAGTAGTGCACCCTGAAAGGCTTTTCCTCGGGCGCCAGCTTCCTCCCGGCCGACAGATCGGACGGCGTACGGCACAGCAATCGTACTAACGAGACTTCGGCAATTCCGGATGCCGATGATACGAAAGACGGTGTCGCAGACTCGCCTCCAGTTGCTCTTCTCGTCGATCTGTTTCGAGCCGACGCCCTCGTTCAAGACTACAGCATCACGTGACGCACCGCCAGGGCCACTTTCTCTCCCGGATCTCGGTGGCTCTAATGCACCCAAAACCCCCCAAGCGAACACGAGCATATCCCCCTCAGATCGGAAATTGAATCGATGATTTTCGTCAAGAAGGAGAAGGGTGGACTGATCAGACGACGATTCTCGAGATGGACGCACCCACAGATCGATACGGCCTCCCATTGTTCTCGACTTTCTTGCCAGGATGATCTGCTCGGGGAAAAACCCAGCAAGCTGAAAAAAGGAACGCGTCAACCCGCAGCCACCAGCCCGACGTACCCGCCCAGGGTAGCATCAGCAGTCGTCGTCGGAAGGAATCACACAGTAGTCTTCTTTACGCAATATCGCAGGATTCACACACTGCACGTCCTCTTCCGGCCGGCACGCCTCTTCTCGCCTCGCATGCGTTGTGCCTCATGCGCTGTCATCACTTCTCGGCCCTGGCATCAGTCCCGCCGCTTCCTGCCCTCCCCCTTTCGTCACATTTTCTCTTTCTCCTTCATCTCTTCTCTCCTATCCTCGAACACAACCAGCATCTTCTGCGTCGGCACAGCAGCAACCCACTCGCGCCGCGGCGGCAGCTGTACGGGATGAAATCTGCTGTTCGCGCACGACAGCAGTCCTCTCGACGCCGAGGGCGGGCTTGCATCGTCGACGAGGCGGATGCGGAAATTGCAGACGACGTGCGAGACGGCGAGGTAGAGCTCGTAATACGAGAAGCTGTGGTCGTATCGAAGAGTTGCTAGTCAGCCTTTTGTTTCCTTTTTCGTATATTCTCTGCACCCACGCGCGCACATAGATGTGGAGATTTGGAGGGGCTGGGGGGTGGGAAGAATGAGTGGGGATGGGGGGAAGATCGAGGAAGCTCGGGCTCTATCAATACACGGGCAGATGGACAGACAGGAGGACTCACTGCGCGCCGATGCAGACGTTCGACCCCTTCGAGAAGGGGATGTAGTACCTATCGCGCAGCGCGAGCCCGTCGCTCAGCCGCTGCCCGTCGGCGCTCAGCCACCGGTACGGATCGTACTCGTCCGGGTTCGGAAACGCCGTCTTGTCCCTCAGGTACCAGATAGGCGACGAGCTCAAGATCGTCTACACTCCCACACAACAACGTCAGCGCTGACATCTGGGACGCTAGGTGTTTGCCACACCAGCAAAAACGGTCGTTGGTATCCACGGTACGTACCCCACCCGGCAACCACCCCCTCCCGCCGCCCACCACCTCAACGCCCCCCTCGGGCACCACGCGCGGGAGCATCGCCGCCGCCGCGCCCGCCCAGCGTACGCCCTCCTTCACGCACGCCTTCAGCTTCGGCACGGCGTCGAGCCCGCCCATGTTTTGCGGGAATCCGGCGGCGGACAGGTCGCCGTAAAGCTCGTCTTGGTAGCACTCGTTGTGCGCCAACGCCCACAGAATATGTGCTAGTGATGCTGATGTTGTATCTGTGCCTGGTCCGAGCATTTCTTTCGCCTCTGACAGCGCGCTCTGCGGCGCGAGGCCGGATTTGAGCATTACGCGGATGAAGTTCGGGAAGAGGGAGGTGCTGGACTGCTGCTGCTGCTTTGGGCCCTGTTGGTTGGATTGCAGGCCGGCGGCTGACCACTGTGATGGTGATGAGTTGTGAGTATAGGTAAGTCGGACCGCGAGTGGTAGTAGGGCAGGGTGGGAATGGCGCGTACGGAGTCGAAGTCTTGCATGGCGCGGTGATACGCAGTGTGCCATCCCGTAGCGGCAAAGACGAGGTCCTCCAGCCTTTCCCAGACGAGACAAAGACGCGGGAAGTTCGTGATCTGGTCCTCTGATCAGTGCGTTGCTTCCTTTTCTTCTTCGTGTCTGAGACGATTGCGCCTACCAGTGGCATCCATGTTGCCTTCTCGTCGTTCTTCGCTACCATGGCGAGCTCCTCGCCCCTTGACCATGCAGATATGGCGCCCACGGCCGTGCCGAATCCAAACGATGCTACACGCCTATTAGTAGATCACTCAAGCCAAGCTACTACAGTTACATACAGACGATGTCCGCTTCCAGAGCTCGGCACGCAGGAACCAGGTCGACGGGCCGATGACCGCCCTGTTTCAAGGCACGCACGAAGCCGTCAACCTGCTGCAGCATCAGCTCGCGCAGGTTGTCCATCTTGCTCAGGTTGAAGAGCTGGCCCATCAGCCTGCGACGTTTCGCATGCTCGTCGGCGTCACTGCGCAGGAAAAACATCAAGAAAAAGACAAAATCAGCCCATGGCCTCTTGATCGGCGTCTTTCAAGGTGTCACGCCGGCCTTACGTGATGGAGAAAAGTGCGGGGTGGCCATCCTGGACGAATTCACCGTAGATCCGCGGGTCTTTGGTGAACTCGCTGCGGACTTTGTGCACCAGGTCGTACACGTCCAGCGAGTAGAAAGACACCTCGTTCGGCCCAATGCGGACCAAGGGACCTGCGCTATCAATCAGCATTCACGGCCAGGTCTCGGCGGAGCTCGGGCAACTAACCGAGCTTCTCGTGCAGCCGGGGAAGCGCAAGCGTGATGTTGCCGAAATGCTCTTGTGGAAAAGCCCAAAACAGGCGTGAAAATGGAGCGAGAACACTTGCATTAGGTACGGCTCGCAGCGGTGAGAGATACGCTCTCTTAATACCCTGATAGACTTTGTATTAGCATGGAACCGCTGTTTCCGCGGATTCCGACTAACCTTCACCACCAAGAGTATGACGAGCAGCAAAAGTGCGCCGCAAGTAGGGGTCCAGGCTGCGTTCATGGCTCCGCCGTAGATAAATCACGTGCGATCAACTGGTCCAATAGGGATTGATGCATCAAATAGATGTGCCTTTTTTACATAGCTTTCTATAAGTGTTGAAGGAGCGGAGGGAGCCGACGAGCAGCGATGGCGTCAACCGCCCTGCGCGACCGTCATCGTCTGTCTTATACGCTTTCGTGGCCATGTCCGGGCTGGGATCTGTCGGTGAGAGCGCCATGTCGAAGCAGTGAGCACCTATCTGGTGTTTGCCGTGGTTGTGATTGGACTCCGAGATCGCAGCTTTGCCGAGGGAGGCGTCTGCGACCGAAGGCGCGACCGGGGGCGCGTCAAATTTCGTCAATGACGTTGGCTCCTCCTCCAATGGCGTGCTGCTCACTCGACCAGCAAACATTATCACCCGCATGCGCCCGGCATTATTCGCGACAGCATAATAGACAGGAAGGACCCTGGCGTAGGGAACCACACACCGACTAGCTGACGTTGGAGGATCCCCACCATGTCGCAACACGAGCCCGACTTGGCGTCGAAGCGGGGTGAAGAGCCGCTCGTTGAGGAAACCGAATCCCAGGACGCCGAGATTCTGGTAAGTCGCCGTCACAAGCTTTTTGGCTGCCGTTTGCTGATCGCGATTCTAGCGCCATCTTGGCTACAAGCCGGTACGTTTGTTCATACGAACATTCTGAGGGCTGCTTCCTGATCCGTGCAGGTGTTACATCGAACCTACAACCTCTTCCACAACTTCGCCACCACATTTGGTAAGTTGATGAGACGCAATTGCTATCTTCATCGACGCTGATCAATTATAGCTGCGCTGTATTTCATTGGTGGTGTGCGCGTAACGTTTAGTACCGGCATTGCTGCGGGCGGAAACCTTGCTTATTGGTGAGTGGCGTTGATCTCCATTCCTGCCGATTGCTTGGTAATATCTTTCCCAGGACGAGTTTCATCGTCACCTGTGTCTTTACATTCATAACAGCAGCCGTTATTGCCGAGACATGTTCTTCTCTTCCATTGGCTGGATCCATCTACCTCTGGGCTGCCGAGGCCGGCGGTCCTCGTTTCGGTAGACTATTTGGATTCGTTGTTGCTTGGTGGAGTACAACGGCATGGACTACCTTCTGCGCCAGTAAGCCAATTGTACCCTGAACATGCACCTAAGCTGACACACTCCAGGCAATACCCAGGCAGCCGTCAATTACATGCTTTCTGTAAGCCCACGTGTGCACCTTCGCATTGCTTGTGATGCTTATTCCCACCCCAGGAAATCGTCGTCTTCAACATCGACTTCCCCTCCGATGCATCCGACGTCAAGTTCCGAGCAGTCCAATGGATCTGCACCGAGATCATGCTAGCCATCGCCGCAATCGCCAACCTCATCCCTCGCAAGTGACCCCCATCGTCTCTACCATCCCGCACCTTACTAATGCAACCCAGCCCGCTACTTCCGCTGGGTCTTCTACGCCTCCTCCTTCACCGTCGTCCTCGACTTTGTCATGAACTTGATCTGGCTGCCCATCGGCACCGCCAACACGTACGGCTTCCGCTCGACCCACGACGCCTTCATGACGACGTACAACGGCACCGGCGCCCCCGCCGGCTGGAACTGGTGCCTGTCGTACCTCGCCACGGCCGGCATCCTCATCGGCTTCGACGCCTCCGGCCACGTCGCCGAGGAGACGCGCAACGCCTCCGTGTCCGCTGCCCGCGGCATCTTCTGGAGCACCGTCGTCAGCGGGTTGGGTGGGTTCGTGGTGGTGATTCTGTTTTTGTTCTGCGTCGTAAGTTGGCTGCCTGCCCTTGTTCCCCGGATCGTCTTTAGTTTGACTGACGCACACACCTACGCAGCCCGACGCCGACACGCTCTTCTCCTTCGGCGGCGCCCAGCCCTTCGTCCCGCTCTACGCCGTCCTCCTCGGCAAGGGCGGCCACATCGTCATGAACATCGTCTGCGTCGTCGCCCTCTGGTTTGTACGTAGCGCTCCTCCTCCTTCCCCCCTCCAGCCTCCCCCCTTACTTCCAACTAACCCCCTTTCCCCCCAGAACACCGCCATCGCCATCATCGCCGCCTCCCGCCTCGTCTTCGCCGTCGCCCGCGACGGCGTCCTCCCCTTCTCCCCCTGGGTCTCGCGCGTCGACCCCTCCACCGGCCAACCCAAAAATGCCGTCCTCGTCGTCTGGGGCGTCGCCGCGCTCGTCACCTGCAGCATTCTCCCCTCCGGCGTGGCCTTCACATCACTCGTCTCGGCCGCAGGCGTTCCCTCCGCCGCCGCGTACGGATTGATCTGCCTGAGCCGCCTGGTGCTCACGCCGAAGACGTTTCCGAAGCCGAAGTGGAGCCTGGGACGGTGGAGCAAGCCGATGCAGGTGGTCGGCGTGTTCTGGAATGGGTGGGTGGTGGCCGTGCTGTTTAGTCCGTACGTGTGGCCGGTGGAGGCGGCGACGCTGAATTATGCGCCGGTTATTATGGGGATTGTGACGGTTTTTGGGGTCGTGAGTTGGTGGTGGGTGCCGGCGGAGAAGTGGTTGCCGAGTCAGAGGATTAGGGAGGTGTTGGAGGCGGATGAGAGGAGTGGGGAGGGGGTGGAGACGGAGCGGGGAGGGGAGAGGGAAGAGCGCTGATGAGGGTGTAAGAGGTGGTGGAAGGGTTGAGTGGAGATGGTGGGGGAGCTCGGCATATAGACAGGTGGATAGACGGACGGACGGATCGGGGCTTGGTCTCAAGGAGCCTCAGAATGAATAACTAGATGATGAAGCGATCGAGTTACCCGTGAATCAATTGGCTGATCTAATATGACAAAGTCACCTCCCTTTCCAGGCCTGCTCTAGCATCTCCTTGGCCTTCACAGTCTTGATTTCTGGAAATCTTGCATTCAAAGACTGCTCGTACGGCAGGTCAAAGTGCCCACCCACGGCCCACTGGAAGAAGATCGCAAACAACCGCTGCAGTTGCTCCTTGGGTGTATACGGATAGAGGTTCTTATGCCCGGGGAGCTCCGTGACCTGGAAGGCTTGAAGCTTCTCGATGGAATCGTAGTGGACTTCGAATTTGCAGCCTATTGGATTCAGAAAAGGATGGGGTCAGCAAATTACAGAGGAGTCAAAAGATCCCTTCGTAGAGACCTGGGAATACGTACCGCGTGCCTCCTCGGCCAGTTTCAGAAGCTCGTTGAAGCTGAGCTTGTCCCCGATCACGATGCTTTTTTCCGGCCATTCCCCGGCCGGCAGATCCATCAGCGCGCTCACGAATCGAGCGATGTCGTAGGTGTACGTGAAGGTTGCGATTTCATTCCCGGTACCAGGAATCGCGGCGACCTTGTTTTCGACGTCGATGGCGAACGGCAAGCGGACCTGATGAGACTTTACGTGCGGCTGCGCGTAGTAGTCCAGGAAGAAGCCGTTGTAGACGCGCGTCCATTCCAAGCCGGTCTTGCTCAGTTCTTCATAAGCGGCAAGGCGGTAAGCAATGTGAGGCATGTACGACGGAGCACTGCCCAAGTTATCAGATCATTGTTTCGATTTTGTACGGGAAATTGTAGCGGGGAGGGACTTACTCTGGTGGTGTCAAAGTACCCCATTCACTAGCAATGAAGCGTTGGGTGGTCTTCGCTGCATCGGCAGCCCTGATGAGGTTTATTTGGGCAATGGAAGCAGTCTCAACCCTCATGGACTGGGCTGAGATGACCGTGTGGATCTCGTTTGCCTCCAGGACATCCTTGAGCGCTTCAGGATCCTGATAATTGACTGCTATGACTGGAACATTGAAGCCTTCTCGAGGCTGCGGCAAATGTTACCCAAATCTAAATGAGGCATCTCTCGGCGGATTCTTCTTTACCTGGCTCGAAAGTATCGTAACGTTGTGCTTGGAGTCTTGAATCAAAATGTCGACGATGGTCTTGCCCACGCTACCAATACCACCTGCTACTGCAATGTTAACCATGGCTTTTCACTTTGAAAGCCAACGAGGGTCAGGGAGAACAATGTTGATGGCGCGCTGCCGGAGGTAGAACCGAGATTCTGAACTGAAGGATGGAAGGTTCATCCGCCCTGCTTTATCCTGAAGATACGCTAGATCCTGAAAAATTAAAACTGATGTCGGAAATTTCAGAACCGGCCGAATTTGCGTCGGCCGACCCAATACTGCGGTCAGAGATGTATGTTTTGTCAGCGACATCCACTTGAACGCGTCAAAACCAAGCTTTGCCAAGGGGTGGAGCCGATATGGTTCCCAAGCTTTGGTGTAACATCAAGCACTCTGCCAATAAAATGGGCCAGGTACGCGGAACGCTACGGCAAGGCCCCATATTTAACACGCGAAAAGTCCGAGTAGCTCTAACTCCGAGCTTACGCACAGCGGAGGCGGGGCTTCCCCATATCGTGTTACCCCCCGCAGTAACGATGGAGAGGGCAATTTAAGCCGCTGAGATCAACCACCTTGGTATCGCTGATTATCTGGCAACCCAGACTACCATCATTTCTCATGGCCAAAACTTCGGATTCGTGCTTGCCCCCGCAGGCTGTGGTTCTTGTTACTGGAGCGAACGGCTATATTGGTAGCCATATCATCGACAAGCTACTCAAAGCGGGCTATATAGTCCGAGGAACGGTCCGTTCTCCGGAAAAGCAGAAATGGTTGCAAGACGGATTCGACGCTGCCTATGGTAAGGGCAAATTTGAACTGTGTCCTGTATTGGACATCACGGCTCCCAACGCCTTTGACGAAGCAGTGAAAGGTTTGTGTCTCAATCTCTCCCAACAACATAGTTTCACTAAAAGGCTAAACGTTTCATTTTCCCCAGGTGTATCTGCAGTAGCGCATGTGGCAAACGTCGATAGCGTGAGCGATGATCCCAAAGTCATTGAGCAGACCGTCAAAGGCGCATTGAACGCCATCGCAGCTTGCGAAAAAGAACCATCTGTGAAGCGATTTGTATACACTTCTTCACTAGCGGCAGTATACATTCCCAAGCCCAACCAGCTGCTCAACATTGACGAGAGCACGTACAACTATCCTGCCGTCACAGCAGCCTCGGAGCCACCGACCCCCGGCCAGAATCGCCATTTCATCAACCATTGCGCCGCGAAAACCAGAGGGGAACTTGCGATCTGGGACTGGGTCCGTGAGCATCAGCCATCTTTTGGCGTCAATTCAGGTAGGATGGCCTTCGAGCAAAGTTGCATTTTAGAACTAACGTCGGGATGACGCAGTTCTTCCTGGATTCGTGATGGGCAGAGTGCTGGACCCCGGTCATCAGGGTTACCATACCACATCAGCGATGACAGTGGCGTTGCACAATTGGGATCTTTCTCCGGAAATGAACTTCCTCCTTGGACCTTGTAAGTTTCTACGAACCTCTTCGTACTACATATTAACAAGCGTTAGCGCTGTATATCGATGTGGAAGACTGCGCTCTCCTACATGTAGCAGCTTTGACGCTGCCAGACGTGGAGAGCCAGCGTATTTTTGCGATGGCCAGGCACATCAATGGAAAGGAAATCGTCCAGGAACTGCGCTTCTTGTTTCCCAGCCATGAATATCCAGATGCGCCGGATTTGGAATGTGACCGAAGCGTCATTCCTCCTATTGACAAAGCAGAAGCTTTGTTGAAGAGGCTTGGCTATCCCGGGTGGACCACTTTAAGGGAGGTCATTAGACGCAACATGGCCGAATTCGCTTGAATGTAGTTGGTCGGTGGTGAATAGCTGGAACCGATGTGCGACATGATTCATGGAGGTTTAATTGTTTGCTCTGACTGAATGAGTAGTGTTAGCTTAATGTACGTATGTACAGTCAGCTCTTGCCCTAAATGCCTAGCGCAAAGATTCCAGACCCCTGAAAAGGTGATCTTGGCGATATCTTCGTGATGCTATTGGTCGCAAATGAACCCGTCTTACACAGAAACAGCTTTACGATCACATTTGAGTGCGGACACCTGTTCCAAGTTACTTTTTATTATTTTTTGTGTCCCCATTGGTTGCATTAGTGCTCGCCTACCTACGTCTTACCATTGCTGCACGTGTGCGTTCAGCCGGTAATGCAGCCTGGAAAATCAAGAAATCGAGTAGCCCTTGCTCTTATCGCTCGCATCTGGGGATGCTTTTGGATATACTTGCGAATATATCAGCCCCTTGTCAGCTAACCAATTGGTGAGACAGCGACACCACGTGACTTCAATATGTCCCCGGACGTCATCTCCAACTCGAAGGATCTATGCAACACCAATAAAGAAGTAATCGCGCGCAACCGAATGCAACGGGGCTTAAAGCTCCGCTCCGGACCGACCTGAAGGATCCTAAAAGGAATAGGGCCCTTGGCCCCGCAAGCATTCGTCCGTGCCACACCGGTGTTAAGCAGCGGTGGGCCCGCGATAAGTCCGCGGGGCCCGTAGCTCCGTTTGGAGCTCGATCTGGGGATCCTTCCACAACGTCTATATAAAGGAATGCAATGGATGCGTTTGTATACTCACCAGATATCTTTTCTTGAGGTGTCGAAAAGCTACCGACTCTTTTCTTGACCCATTTAAATCATGCCCCAGCTGAACGGGAAAGAGGTTGGCAGCATCGGCTTCGGCCTGATGGGTACTACTTCCCCCAACCCCCTTTTACTTGCAATTTCAGCTAATGCCTTTCCAGGCCTGACCAGGAGCAACGTGCCGGAAGAGCAGGCCTTCGCGACGCTACGCAAGGCCCTCGAGACGGGCTGCAACGCGTGGAACGGCGGCGAGTTCTACGGAACGCCCGACAACAACTCCTTGACGCTGCTCAACAAGTACTTCGCCAAGTACCCAGAAGATTTGGAGAAGGTCTCGCTCAACATCAAGGGCTGCGTGTTGCCGGGCCTCGTCATCGACGCCAGCAAGGAGCAGGTGTACAAGAGCGTCAACAACTGCGTCGAGATGCTCGGCGGCAGGAAGATTGACGTCTTTGAGCCGGCGCGCAGGGATGCGAAGGTGCCGCTGGAGGAGACGCTGGGCGCGTTTGAGGAGTTGAGGAAGGAGGGGAAGATTGGTGGTGTGGCACTGAGTGAGGTCAACGCGAACAGTATCCGGGAGGCGGCGCGCATTACGAAGATTCAGTCCGTGGAGATTGAGTTGTCCCTCTGGGCGACGGAGCCGCTCACGAACGGTATTCTGCAAGCTTGCAAGGAGCATGATATTCCTGTCCTGGCGTGAGTGATACCCCTCTTCTTTTTTTTACTTACAAGTGCTAATTGTTTCACAGGTACGGTCCCGTGGGCCAGGGCATGCTGGCGGGCAAGTACAAGTCGTTCGACGATCTCCCTGCCGATGACTATAAGAGACATTTCCCACGCTTCCAGCCCGGCAACTTCGAGAAGAACCTCGAGCTCGTGCACACGTTGGAGAAGTTTGCGAAGAAGAAGAACTGCACCCCGGCGCAGCTTGCCATCAACTGGGTGCTGACCCTGTCCAAAAGGCCGGATATGCCCGTCATCATACCCATCCCCGGTGCTACCACGGTCGAGCGTGTGGAGGAGAACTCGAAGATTGTCGAGATTACGGAGGAGGAGATGCAGGAACTTGATAAGATTTTGGCGAGTTTTGATGTTGTTGGCACGAGATACCCTGAGCACGCCATGCACATGACGAACACTTGAGGTGTTACAAGGCGTTGTGGTACACGCATCTAGACCATGCACGTTTTACTATCTTTGGGCTATTTAAGACGCGGAACGTACGAGCTATCGGCCCCGTAAATGCGACCATTCCGCGAGGCTGTGACGCAAGGCTTCGAATTGCCATAATGTTGTGATGAAATCACTTTGTAGCTGTATTGATGCAACTTTGTCTTTTCTAGAAGAGCTTGATTGAAGTCTTCATTCCTGTGTCCGCTACTCGCTTTTTGGTCTTTCTACGCACCGATCTTTGTTCTCTACTACTAGACCTACCGCTAGAGACGAGACATAGGAATGCGCTAGACTTACTAACATATGCTATTTACGTGCACAATAAACAAGGTACCAAAGAAATGTGAAACATAGCCGTTTTTTGAACAAGTCCCTCTGATAGATATCCTAAGCTTATCGATGAGATAGACTGGTCGCCTTCCTTGTTTCAATTATCTGATGACTCTCTGTTCTGCGGCGCTTTACTCGGCTCCGTGCAACGTCATGCAGCGGCTTATTTATGTTTTATGCAGAACGATCTTCTGACATCCATTCAATAAAGCTCCAGTCTGCACGTCAGTCGAATTTAGAGACAAGACTGCCAAAAATAGTGGCCTGCAATGGGAGACAGCCGACTACTGTCAGAATGAGGCGTCGCGGCTGCGATCCTTGAATTCGGCTGCCTAAGATAAGAATGGCGATATAAATAAGTTTGTGCTACAATCACAACTTCAAAGTCTTACAAAGGTGCTATAATTATGCATAGTAACTGAATAGTGATAGCAGCCTTTAAATAGCGTCGTAGACCGGTTCTTCTACCGGACAGGGACACCACTGATTTTACAATAATCCATATTAGACCATGCTGATCCCGGTCGTACTTTTTTTGCTTATTCTTCGAGTAGCTGCTGGGCTTACACCAATGCGAAGTATGTTTTCTGAATAATATTGCGATAACGCGGTATGCTAATCATCGCAGCCGGACCCTATAACAACATCACGACTGCCAACCCGCCAGCACCGACCACACTGTCAGGGTCATGCGAGGCCAACTGCACGTATCACGTCCCTGAAGCGCTTGGTTTTGGGTGGAGGTCGGTCTCTGTTTCCACCGTTTCGCACGCAATCGAGTATGTAATCATCAATAATCGAACGAATACAACGAGAACCTCGACGTCGTACTTCAAAGGCCAAACACGCATTAAAAAGTCGCAGATGACGATGACGAACTCGGCCGGCACGCGAACGACGACTGTTACCGTCTCGATGCCTACTGGACCTGTGGGAAATTGGACAACATTTGTTACCACTATCGCCTTCCCGACAATTTACACCGCTTATAGTACTGGATATACGTGGTGGGGCGAACTAGCCACAACTGATTTTAGCGGAGGTTCGCGATGCTCATGGGCGCCATACTACTTCTCCGCCAAGAGCACCCACTTCAGCACCTACACCATTGAGGGTTTCTACAGCACTGATCCAAGTACTACTAAAACAAAACTCAGCACCGAATACGCGACGGCCGCATCGGGCGCTTTCGTACCCTATGTCACCTTGCAGCCAATTGGCAAAGGGGTGCAGGAAATCGACCCTAAAGATCCCGTCGGGCTCTATTGGTACTTTGACGACGGGGAAGAAGAATGGATCTACAGAGACGTACCGTCACAGTATACGGGTGATGCTGCGCCACAGCAGTGCACGTCCGGCTTGGTCCCGACGCCGCCGGGTTGGGTAACATCCACAGCAAAGCCCGTCGGGGCCTTGATGACCGTCGAATATCTGACGCTGACTTCGACGGTGCTTGATAACTCAAGAACGCCAGAATATGGTCTCCAGACGTCGAATAAGCAATCTGCCACCATGTCGCCTTCGACCACCAGCAGTTCTACGTCCTCAGCACCACCAAGGGGCTCGAAGTCATCTACAGCATCCTCGTCGTCAACCGAACCAACCACCAGCATCCTCCACGGCGTGCTCATCTCAAGCACTGTCTCCAGCCACCTGTCCATATTCGAAAAAGCGTCTGAGCCAGTCCCTCCATCAAAGTCGACGCCAGGCACGAGGTATCAGCAGCCTTCCAGAATTCCCGCCGACACCTCACGTGCATCCTTGCCAGAAGCATCACGCGCTGAGCCATCAACGCCACGCAATGCATCGCCAACCACTGAGACCCCTCCTTCCAGCGGTAGGCCAACCGGCGATTCTCTCCTCACCCTCGACGCCTACCTCGGCGGCAGCAGCCGCACTACCAGTACACCCTCGCCAGGAGCGCTCCCGACCCGTTTCACGCTCACGGGTGAACAAAGCACGGGTAAGGGGTCGACAGTAGCCGGTACCACCATCACCGCGCCTCCTGCCGTCGTTGTTGGCCCTGCAACGCTCTCGCAGATAGCGGATGCTACCTCCTCCTCCTCCTCCTCCTTTTCCGGTCATTCGAATCACATCATTTCCAATTACCCAAGTCCATCTGGTACGGATCTCACCGGCGGCTGGAACAGCGGAGGAGCCGTCGTAGCCATCATCGACGGCCAAACGCTCAGCTCCGCCGGCCAAACAGCCTGGCTCAGCAGTGGCGGCAACGGTGGCGCTGATAGCGCTAACTTGGAGGCAACAGGCGTGAGCACGCAGCGGGAAGACCAGCAACCGAAGGTGGCCGTGCTTCAGACTGACTACGCCGGGCACACGCAGCTCATCGTTGGTGGCAGCACTGTCGTTAGCGATGTTCAAGGGGCGTACGCGATGGGTGCGGCTACAGTGGACGCCATGGATGGTGCTTTGACTGGTACTACTGCTGCTGTTACATCCGCCGCTGATACTGTCCAAGGACAGGGGCAGGGGCAGGGGCAAGGACAGGGAACTACAATGACAGTCGGCGGACAGAGCGTCGAGGCTGCGAACAGTACGAGTGCTGGCGAGGTGGAGACATCTGCCTCTGGTACCTCTGGAGGGCAGACAGTGCAGGCAAGTGCTACCAGTAAAACCGTAAGCGTACAGACGGAGAGCGAGAGTAGAACTACGACATCAGCGCCTGGAAGTAGTGGTGGAGCGGACAGTGGTGTAGCGACGGCGGGGGGAGTTGTGTCAGAGGCAAGCGCTGCTGCCGGCGTTGTGGTGGGGCAGACTGTATTGGGAAGTTTGATCAGATGTTGGTGGGTTTTGATGTTGTTGTGAAAAGCTGCACGGAGCACATGATGAATACTTGAATGGTCACGAGATATTCAGGAACAGGGAAGATAGTCTCTGCGAGGGCGTTGGTTGTGCGCTGTTTATGGGCACGGGAGGGCTGACCCGGGAATTCGGCCCCCATGTGGGTGGCGGCAAGGTATCCCGGCTTGGCCCCATATAATGGTGTGCTACGATTGGTCAGGAACAGGGCTAAAAATGCGACTAGCCAAGCCAAAGTGGCTTTCAATGAATCCCCCACCTGCACCGTCTGTCAGCGGTCAAGGTTGGATCACCATAATCAGGACGTTATACGCGCAAAGGTCCGCATTTGTCCAGGGCTCAAGCCGGTCTGCCGTGATGTTTACATCTAGCTGCCTAAATCCAATATGGGGCCAGAAGCAGCCTCGTGCTACCACATGAACACAAAAGGTCGACGGTACCGCCGTTCTTGTCGGGCTCCCTTTGCCAAACAGTAACACAGTCGATCTCCCGGGTCATGCACGCGCAACCATGCTGGCCCCGATCCTAGTTTTCGTGCTCACATTGGGCGCAGCAACAGCACAGGTGACGCCAGTCCGAAGTACACACAGCTCCATCGTGAGCAGTCGTCACGACCAAGGCTAACGACCCCACCAACACAGCTGGACCTTACCTCAACGTCACGTCGGCGAATCCGCCAGCCGCAACCACTCTCGCCGGACTATGCACCGCCAACTGCACATACCAGTCCGAAGCCGCCGACGCATACGGTTGGACCAAACGCACCTCATGGGCGGGCACCACCTCGGTCGAGTACGCGATCGAGTACCTCATCGTCAACAACCGCACCAACACGACGCGCACCTCGACGTCATTCTTCACGCTACCCGCCGGCATCACCGCTCTACCGACCAACGCCGCGGGCACGCGCACCCGCAACATCACCGTCTCGCTCCCCACGGGCGCTGCGGGCAACTGGACGACTTTCGTAACCACCATCGCCTACCCGTCGCGCTACACGCGCTACACCTCCGGCTACACCTGGTGGGGCGAAGTCCCCACCACGGACTCCAACAGCGCATCCATCTGCTCCTGGGCCCCGTATTACTTCTCCGGCACGCGCACCTACACCACGACGACATACAACCGCGCCAGCAGCACCAGCCAACCCGGCCTCTTCACCGACTTCGCGACCGCTGCATCCGGCGCCTTCGTGCCGTTCGTCACGCTGCAGCCGTTCGGCGAGGATGCCTCGCAAGCCGTCGATCCAGACGACCCGGCGGGGATCGACTGGGAGTTCGACCTCGAGATTCCGCGCGAGTGGGTGGCGGGCGTGCCGGCGCCGTACGACGCGGATGCGGTGCCGCGGCTGTGCGAGACGGGGTTTATCCCGTTGCCGCCGGGGCAGGTGTATCGGACGTCGACGGAGGCGCCGGTGGGCGTGCTGTCGAGTGTGGAGTATTTGACGCTGACGTCGACGGTGCATGAGGATTCGGGGCCGGAGACGACGACGCAGAAGCAGCAGTCGGAGACGAGCCAGGTGCAGCAGCCCGAGCCGACGACGACGGTTGCGCCGCCGCCGCAGTCGCAGACCGAGGACGCTTCCCCCTCGCCATCGAATCCGCCAGCCTCGGAGGAGCCCGCGACCTCCTCGCCGCCTGCGGAGGAAGAACCGACGACGACAACAACAAGCAATCCCCTCGGCGTCATCATCTCCGCCATCGCCAGCAGCGCCGCGGCAGGAGAACAGCCCGGCTCAACGACGGCCGCTGCAGCAGAACCCGCAACGACCGCGCCCCCTGTCGTCGTCGTGCCCCCTGCTAGCGGCAGCGGCGCTGCAGCCTCCGCTGGCTCTCCCCCCGCCACCGGCGCAACGGGCGCAACCACCGGCGTCGTCGTCATCGGCTCCGCAACCCTCTCGCAAGCCGCCCCTCCTCCCGCCACCAACAGCCCGACCGCCGGCAGCATCGACGGCGGAAATGGAGGCGTCATCGTCAACATCGGCGGCCAGACACTCAACTCAGCGGGGCAGACCGTCACACTCAGCGCCGCCAACTCCGCCGGCGCGGGCGCTGGTCAGCAAACCACGCTCGCCGTCCTCCAAACCGACGCATCCGGCGCAACGCAGCTCGTCGTCGGCGGCAGCACCGTCGTGGGCGATGTGGGCGGGGCGTATGCGTCTGGTGCCTCTGCTGCTGCTTCAGCTGCGGGGGCCGGGCAACAGGGGCAGCAGGGGACGACGGTCGTCGTCGTGGGTGGGCAGACGGTCGAGGTCGCGAGTGCGCTGGCAGCAGCAGGCGCGACGGGGACGGGGACGGCTGGTGGTGTGGTTGTTGTAGGAGGGCAGACGCTCGAGGTGGGTGGGCCGACGAAGACGGTGGGAGGGGTGGCGATTGGCGCGCAGACGGATGCGGAGGGGCATACGGAGGTGGTGGTTGGTGGGGTGACGGCGACGGTGGGGGGTGCGACGACCGGCGCAGCGGTGGCGACGGTGGGGAGTGTGGTTGTGTCAGAGGGGGGAAGTGGTGGGGTGGTGGTGGGCGGGCAGACGGTGCAGGTGGGTGGGAGCGCGACGCTGAGCGGTGGAGATGTGGTCGTGGTGCAGACGGCGGCGGCGGGGGGCGCGACGCAGGTTGTTGTTGGCGGGAGTACGGTGGCGCTGCCGACGGCGAGTGGAGGTGGTGGAAGCGCGGTTGCTACGGTGGGAGGGGTAGTCGTGTCGGAGGGGAGTGCGGGAGGTGTGGTAGTTGGGGGCCAGACGGTGCAGGTGGATGGGACTGTCACGCTGAGCGGAGGTGAGGTGGTTGTGGTTCAGACGGGCGCGGGTGGAGCTACGCAGGTCGTTGTGGATGGGAGCACGGCGACGTTGCCGACGGTGAGCGCTGTTGCTACCTTCGCGGGGGAGACGGTGAGTGTCGCGCCCGGAGGCGGCATTGTTGTCGGCGGCCAGACTTTGACGCTTGGTCAAACGACGACGTTGAGCGATGGAGAGGTCGTCGGCCTGCAGACGGGCGCCAGCAGCGTTACGGAGCTGGTTGTTGATGGCTCCACTGCTACGCCCGCACCGAGTGGCTCTGGGCTTGGTGGGCTCATTTTGAGCGGCCTGGGGGCTACCTCAAGCGGCAAAGCTTCGAGTACGCGCGTTGTCAGCTCGACCAGGACTTCGTCTGGGGATGATGGGGAGGAGACTTCAAGCAGTGGAACGGCTGCTGCGGCGGCATCTTCGACCGCTGCTGGAGTCAAGGTTGCTTGCGTTAACAGTGAAGTGGTTTGGGTGATGCTCGTAAGCACTGTTGTGCTGCTTGTGCAGGCTTAATGACGGTTCGAGGAGATAATGACAAAAGGCACAAAGATTAATGATTATGATCAGGTAGAAAGAAATTTTCTGTTTACCGA
This sequence comes from Lasiodiplodia sp. KE8368, assembly GCA_023087525.1. Lineage (NCBI taxonomy): Eukaryota > Fungi > Ascomycota > Dothideomycetes > Botryosphaeriales > Botryosphaeriaceae > Lasiodiplodia > Lasiodiplodia sp. KE8368. The sequence goes on along the minus strand of JAJMYN010000005.1, from coordinate 43,819 downwards.
TCTGAGGTTCTCTTTCAATTATTGGTATTTACGTGGAAAATGCTTGGTATAATACTTTTGCCGGATGTTGGCTGCCATGATGATGAAGCGAACTGTAATGATGGAGGGCCAAGGGACAATAATGAGCACCATAGATTCGCTAAACAGCAGATCCGTCTGGAGAATCCATTGCTTGTATATCTGAATCTTTGCTATGTAACGTGGCTCGTGCTGGTGAACTAGTTCTCAACAGGGTCTTATTGAGGTCAACAGGTTATCATTGAATCGTATTGAGTGTTGTTGAAAACCCTTACACGAACGACGACATCCGACCAACAAATAAGGTCTTCACACCAGGACAAGGTCTTGACTCTTGACCACTCCTAGAAAATATAGATCCTACCGTGTCTGAACGGAGTCAATTATGGTAAGGTAATGATTCGTTTACAAGGTTTTTTGGTTGGGCAATCTCTCTTAAACCACTTGCCGTAGGCAAGAATGGACTGCGCGCAGCTGTGGGGGCAGCGACTCAGAAATATGAGACTTGTGCAACGAACGCATCTCCCGCAGAATGCGTCAATTCATCGCTCAGTTCAACCCACCCTCGAAGTCCTTGAAAGTTAATAATTTGGATCATTCACGTAGTCAAAGAATATTCTACGAAGCATCAACAGATGTTGAAGGCCAGTGCCCTGGTACGAAAAGATCAAACTGTGCCATTGTTGCATTTCTTAGAAGCGCACACACTTTGATCCACGTGGGTCTGCCGACCCAACAACATACCGTTACTACCGACCTCCTAACTCCAGCGTTTCTGACCTCTGGGTTATTCCTCTACTCCTCCGTTTTTCAGATAAGGCTACGGTGTTTTCCAATCACCATTGCATCTTCCCCACCATGTTGGCCCTGCTTTCACTTCGAAACGCCTTGCTTTTCGTAGTTGCATTTACCTTTGTAATTTTTGTTTCCTTTCAAATCTCTTGGTCCGCTGATCGCTTTCTTTACGGTCCTCCAGAGAGTATCAAAACGCGACATGGCAGATCCGCACCTTGGTTCATCGACCCCGCTGACAACAAGTTCCACTGGAGTCGCATCCCTCAGCGCTACCCGGTTAGAGACTTCATCCCAATGCCTTCGAATGCGACCCAGATCCCACAGATCCAGTATGTGTTTCCAGCAGAAAGCAAAAAGAATCGCAAGATCCGGCTTTCCCGTCTCGACCAGATTAAAGCCGAGTTCATGCATGCCTGGTCCGGCTACAAAACAAATGCATGGCTTGCTGGTGAACTCATGCCGATTTCTGGCAATCCGTTACAGAATTTTGGTGGATGGCCCGTGACGATTGTTGATTCTCTTGGTAAACTCAACGTGGTTTCTACATCTCCGTTGATGCTAATATTCAGCGCCAGACACTCTATGGATAATGGGCCTGAAAGACGAGTTTGAAGAGGCTGTTCAAGCTTTGGATGCGATCGACTTCAGCACCTCTAGGCTGCATGAACTCAGCATCTTTGAAACCACTATCCGGTTCCTCGGCGGATTCTTGAGCGCATACGATTTGACCGAAGGCCGCTACCCCAGCCTTCTCCAGAAGGCATGGGAACTCGGCTACATGCTCTACGGTGCGTTCGACACGCCCAACCGCATGCCTGTTACCGCATGGGATTTCAAGAATGCTGCCAAGGGACGTCCGCAAGAAGCTGGAGACTCGGTGTCTTCCGCGGAGCTCGGGTCACTCTCTTTGGAGTTCACAAGGCTTTCACAGCTGACAGGCGATCCTCGTTTCTACGACGCTGTCCAAAGGATCATGGATGTGTTCGATGCCCAACAAAATTACACGAAGCTGCCTGGAATGTGGCCTGAGATGGTCGACGCCAAGAATTTGCGCTTTACTTCTTCTGAAAATTTCACCATCGGAGCGCGCGCTGACTCTTTGTACGAATACCTCCCCAAAGTAAGTTCGTCCAAGAGTGGATGATACTCGGGTACGGCTGACTTGGACATTGATAGGAACACATGATGCTTGGTGGAGCAATTGCACAATATAGAAAGCTTTTCGAGCTTTCGGCGGAAAAGATGAAAAATTACTTGTTCTACCGGCCCATGACGTCGGATGGAGCCAACGTCCTCGTTTCTGGTGATGTTAAAGTGGAAGAAGGAGAAGCCATACTAGCACTGATCTATCCGAAGAACCAACACCTTGCATGTTTTGCAGGCGGGATGTTTGGTATTGCCGGGCAAATCTTTGACAATCCAGAAGACACAGAAGTAGGACGAAGGCTTACCGAGGGTTGCTTGTGGTCATATGAGGTGAACCGGAACGGAATCATGCCCGATACCATGGTTACCGTACCTTGCAAACACACAGACCAATGCGCTTTAAACGTATCTGGAAGCATCGAAAATGGGAGACCCAAGGTACAAGAGCAGCACTTTGGGCCAGGTGTGACAAACGTGCCCAATAGGGCATACGAGCTCCGGTATGCGTGCTTCTTCACTTTAGCCACTGTTGACTAATATACCATTACCAGCCCCGAGGCCATCGAATCAGTTTTCATACTTTATCGAATCACGGGTAATGAGGACCTCCGCGAACGCGCTTGGACAATGTTCAAGAACATCATCAGGTTCACCAGAACTTCGTTCGGCCATGCAGTTCTTGCTGATTGCACGGTGGAAAATCCCCCTCAAGCAGATAGCATGCCGTCATATTGGATGGCAGAAACGCTCAAGTACTTTTACCTACTGTTCTCCGAGCCGGATGTGGTGAGCCTGGATCAATTCGTATTCAACACCGAAGCGCACCCGCTGAGGAGGCCAGACCCACCGCGAAAAAGCTTGTGAACAGGCTCCTGCGATCTGTAGCTCAAACAAGTTATTTAAAAATATACATAGTCTAGAGACATTATTCTCAGGTCAAATATAAGCAACCGGGTACCTCCAGTCCTTCTCATCTCTTGAAAATGTCCTAAACAGATATAACATTGCGTGAGACTGCGAGCGTTATAGGTTCGGCAATCGTGAATAGCTTTGGAAGCACGATATTGTACGATAAGAAACATCGATAGTGTGAGACGCTTTCCATTTTTCTGTTGTGGTACATGCAATCAAGGTTAATGATTATGATTAGGTAAAATGAAATTCGAATTTGGACGCTTAACTCCAGTCGGTCATGCTTACAAACAACGATGTCGAGGGTATAAAGGACGCCGCTCCCCAATAGTAGTAGTCGCCAAGATTGACGCGCCAATAAGAAAACACATCCCTCTGGTATGCAGAAAAGCTAAGCCTGAAAAGTTATTTGATCGTTCCAATGCCTTTCTTTACACAGCCAGAACTACATTCGTGTCGGTGGTGGTTGACACAAGAACGGAAGGTTGGTGGACTCTTTGCTCCAAAGGGCCTGTCTCTTCAAGCCATGTCCGCTCGATCGGGTTCTCGTGTTCGTCCGAGACCAGCCCATTATGATGCTCAATGAGGAAAACAATAGTAGACAACAGTGTCCTTATATCGCTGCCGTCGAAAAGCGAAGTAAGGCTGGAGGGTCCGCGGAAAAAGACGTTCAGGAAACGAAGCGCGAGAAGCTCCATGTCGGCAGCCGTGGTGGAGAAGGCTCTAAAGAAGTCCAGTACGTAGAGGAGGAGGTCCCGCTGCACCGGATACAACTCGCCGATAAGCTTGCGGAAAATGGTGAGTTTCTTGGCTTCAGAGAAGCCGCTCTTTGCCGTGCACGGAATACAGAAGGCCTCAAAATATTTGAACGGGATCAACGGATCGACAAGTCGTCTCAGAAAGTAGAGGAGCAGGCTTGCTGTATGCTCAGTGCTGAATGGCGGCCACTCCTGGGCCAGACCGAAGTGAGGCGCGGTTTCGAAACGCCGTGTAAGAAAGCCAAGGCTGAGATCGTTCTTTGGAATATGGAAGTTTACGGTTTGTCGATGACCTGTATTTGTCAGTTTCAACGTTGCTGACGGGATTAAATGCATGCTCCTGCCTTACCTGCTGTTTTCAAGAAACTGACGCATTCGACGACAACTATTGGCAAGTAGGCCACCCTAGCCTCTTTTGAGACTCCAGACGAATATTGGACGCTAACGCCAGTGAAAACACATTTGTGGAGATGGTTTCCGAATATAGGGTAGGGCGGTTGGCTTTGAATACCACTGATGACAGAAGGAGACAGGTTCGTGATTTCCTTCTTGAACTTGAGAGATTGGTCGAGTATGTCATTTGGAATCTTCCCTTCAGATCCTCCCCTCCCTCGTACACGTCGCCACCATGCACCTTGAGACTGGTTGTTAGACTTTTCAGATGATAGTTGTACGGCGCTAAATGCTTTCCGCATCAGTGCTCGAGACCGAGGCTTCTGGCTAGCTGTCTCGATGGAAGATAAATTCGGTTCTCCGGATTTGGAGCTCTCCTGGCTCTCTGGCTCTTCTGTCTGCACGACGCGCGGTTGTTCCTCCCATGGATTATTTGCCCACGTATGGTGAATTTCCTCTGCGCCGGGAATCAGGCTTAGATCGTTGATAGCTTCAGAAAGCGAGAGTAGCTCTTCATGATCTGATGACGTGGCTTGCTCTGGGGAATTGTTCCTGTATGTTAAATCACTGGACTCTGACACTGGTGGACAATCGTCGACGGCTTCGTCGGAGGCCGAAGGTTTCCTTTCTGGCTGGAATCCTGGCTGGGAGGAACCTTGGATTGGATGCAGTTCAAGTGGACCGATCGGGACAGAATTATCTTCCATGACTTCAGGTGCCGATGAAGAAGATAGGACAGTTGATGCATCATGATGTAGTGTCGAATAGTCTACGGTGAATGGTGTGAGAGAGAAGTCATTGTCTATGGTATGCTCTATGGTGTATTCAAATGAGCTGTCCCATTCAGACAGTGCGGAACCGTTGTAGCTGTTTGAACTGTTGTCCGTCGTAGAAGCCTTTGTACTAGATGCCGCTGGAGTGTTGGTCAGGTCTTGTGCTAGAGAATCTTCTCGTAGTCTCAGTAGCTGGCCACTGCTTTCGAGGGCTGGCGCCATTGCTATCTGAATTGTCTTTTTCGTTGAATCATGGCGAGGAAACGGCTGTCTCGCGCCTTCGGGAGTGGTTTGAATGTCATCAGCCAAGCTATCGTTTGAATCCGATAGAGCTTCCTCGGCGAGACAACAGATTCCGCAAAACATTGTCGCAGAAAGGTCGTCTCCAGAGGGTGTTGTGATAGTGGTAACCACCTCTGCTGCCGTTGGCCTGGACTCACGGTCAAAGCTCAGCATGCTCTGAGATAGGTCGAGAATTTTGTTGTCTCGGAGTAATCCAATTTCCCGGAGCCTTGCAATCAGGGTCGATGTTGCATCAGGGTTTCGGCTGGCGTATGGCTCCTTCGTACCATGATCTGAAAAATAGCCGCGCATCCACTCCGTGCTTTGATGCTTCAAAACCACGACCATTTCGAGGAAGACGCACCCAAGAGACCAGATATCGGCAGATGTATTGCGAGGATCGCCCGCCGCAACCTCTGGAGCAGAATATCGAGGCGTCATTGCCGTTACTCCCGACGTAGTGCTCCCTGCATGATCGGAATAGTCTTTGGAAAGACCGAAATCAGTGAAAAGTACATTCCCTCCATCGATAAGAATGTTCTGCGGCTTGATGTCGCGATGTCTGATAGACTGGTCGTGCAGATACTGGAGAGCCGTTGCCAGACATCCAAAGAAACTCCGCAGGGAGGTCAAATTTGGAGGCGCTTTCTGGGCCGCCATGAGGTCCATGTACTCCGCGAGGTTCATATCGGCCACAGGGGATATGATCATGCCCAGGTACTTCGGGTCCGTAAAGCTCCCAACGAACTGCACGATGTGCCTGTGCTTCAAGGCCTTGATAAGCTGCATCTCTGCTGCGAACTGCCTCACCGCTTGCTTGGAATTGTTCCAAAATGCTGTGCGGCGAGGAATGCGTTTGAGCGCGTATTGCTTGCAGCTTATCCTGCTCTTTATCAAATCGACCTGACTGTAACCTCCAGCGCCGAGTCTGCGTAGCGTCTTGAAAGGCAGTGGATCCTCTTTGCCGAAATGTCGATGCTTCCCGTTTTCACCCTTCTCCAGATCCACGGATTTCGTCAGAATGACATGCTGTGTCTGCACAATAGCGCGTCGCACGGCTGGGTCGAGGCTCGGCGGGAGGGAGGTCGACTCCACTGGGAAGCAAAAATCCGAAAAGCCAGATTTGAGCAGGTCTCCGAGGATGTCCAAGCGCCCAATGATCCAAAGAACAATGTATGCCCGCGGCGCCTGGCTATGGACCTCATTCTGGCCCTCGAGGAGGGTTGCGACCTCCTCAATCTCCGCATCCAATAGCGTTCGTGTCTCGTCGCTTGAAGGAAAGAGTTTGGAGAGGCGCTCCGCGGCGAGATCGAGTGCGGGCACGGTGAACGCGGCCATTGCTGGTTCTAGAGTTAGCGCGCCGTGCGCTGCGTCTCATCGCTCACGTTATACTCACTGCAACTTGCGAAAAGATGTGTCCATGAATTAAACGAGTGCTGGTTTTCGCATGATCGCAAGAATCGCAGCCTTGCGGCTTGACTCTCGACGACGCGTCGTCAGATGAGACACCCCGCTTATTTGCAGCTGATCCTCTTTCGGCCCTCGCGGCTGCTATTGATAGCTCCGGTGTGACACAATTCAAGCCACGGGAGCGGGCGAGCGAGGTTGTGGAACTCCGAAAGCCGAACTGCATGCACCGTGCCGCAAAGGTGATGTCACTGCGTTGATTGTGCTTAGCGGCACCCTTCTTGACTCACTCTGATACACAGACTTCGATAATAGACTGCACTTTCGTCTTTTGACGCTGATTCTATTTGTAATTCGTCGAGAATGCCCAAGATTCCACTAACGCTGAACTACTCCAAAGAAACGCTCCCGCCTCTTAGCCTCTTCCCTTCGGACTCATCTCGGAATTTACAAATGACTTCCAACCATGCTCACTCAAATACCTTTGTGGAGATCCTGAAAAGTAGAAATCTGTGGAAACATTAATTAGCCAATTGTGTAGCAAGGTATTGCCTGGTAGATAGGCTGCTTAGATTACCTATTCCTGTTCCTGTTGAGAAGGCCTCTTGTTCAGCGAGGTGTTAAGATTGCAGATTTGGTCTAGTGTGAGGGCATTGTTCGTGTCGGATGGAAACGTGTGGAGGTCTCTCGAGAACTCTACTTCCGGTAGGACCAGCGGAGCCTCATGAGAGTCGTCCGTAGAGTTGATGCATATGCTGGAGACTTGTACGTCCTCTGGATTTGCAGGAGTTGGAGCGTGCTCGTCGTGCTCTTCCACATGTCCAGAGTGTTCCGCCAGCGACTCGCTTTCCACAAACCTATCCAGACACCTGTCCAGTATCTCCAATCTACGGCCACTGAGATCTTCGGCAATCTGTGGCCACATGGGGTGCGCTTCTACCATTTTTCTAACTTCTTGCCTGAGCAACTCTGGCAGCCTTTCATTTAGAAAGTGTTGGTATGGCGTCAGGTCAAATGACTTCGTAGTTCCAGGCGCGTAATCGACGTCTGTAGTGGTAAGTTAGTAACAGGTCAGTGATAAGTGTATCTTTCTCAAGTACATGTTGGTGGAAAAGGGAGGGGACTTGGGTACGGCACATACATGGTGAGGGTATGTCAGCCTCTGCTACGTCGGGAAAGCATATTCGGTAGACCCGCTTCCACTTCTCTTCCTCTGATGTGTTCGACGTTCTCTTTCTACACCTCAAGGACTTTTCTTGGTTGTAGTCAAGACCTTCCTCTTGTGGAGGCCGCTCGACACATCTCTCAGCTTTTCTGACATGGTGGTCTAGCAAAATCTTGTTTCCAAACTCTTCATAGCATCTTGGGCATTGTATGACGGCAGGCCGGACGTGTCTTCGGTAAAGGTGCTCCTTGACTCGATGGGTCGTGGACCAGCCTGGGTACGCACAAACGGTGAATCTTGGAGTTTGGCCGGGATATCTTTTTGCAAAGGGGCAGGCTAACTTCCTCGACACGCCTTTGACTTCAGGGGCCTGAGGGGAAGTCATTCGTTGCCGTTCGCCATCATCTTCATCATCCTTCCCATCACCATTAGTAGAAGATCTTTCTTTCCTTCTCCTTTTTGCACCTGCACCGAGCTCCGAAGAAGACGCTTGAGTATATGACAGTGAGTCTCGTGAGGACCCTGAAGATATCGGTGACCCGGAGTTCACGGTACATGCTCTTTCAGATTCTGATATCTCCAAGATGTCGCAAGGTGTACATGCGATTGTAGGTGGATCAGTGAGATCCTGTAACAAGCTGTGGAATTGTTCCATAAGCCTATCAACTAGTAGTTCATTCGTGTCACTGAGCAGGGACGGAAAAAATTCTGGAGACCTTGTTTCGATATCATCCTCGGAGGCTGTGGTACTGTGCGCATCCGTGTCATCATGTGTATTGCGTATTGGCTCCGTCGGAGGTTGCTTCGTTTGTTTTCCCATGGCCTGATCTTGTTCCTGATTGGCCTCTCTCCCAGGCTGCTGAAGTCTATGATCTACAGATAGTAGATGTTGATCCGGCTGCTTAGAAGCGTCTCCATCGTCCCGAATTCGTTTATAGGAAGCCGCATCATCATCTGCTCGTGTTGTGCATGGACGACATACTTTCAGCTTGCACCTCTGGCATTCGAATATGAACCAATGTGGGCCAGAGTGACACCGGTTGCAGATCCAGTGGATGAGATGGTTGTCGGATTTGACCAGCTTGAATGCATGGTCGCAGGTTTTCGAGATCATTGTTTCGGTCTGAAAAGATTGAAAAAATTACAGACTAGATAGGTGGCGAGTACCGAGGAGAGTTTCGAGTGCCGACTGCTTGGATGATGAACACAGCCTGCTCTGAGATGAATGCCAATTATTGTCAGCCTGGCCAAAGTTCTGGTGTGGGGGTGTCGGGGACTTTCTAGATATCAGTCTGCTGGGGATTCAAGGCATAGATATAGGCACTCGAGCGAGAGAGTATGAGTCTAGTCAGGTAGGGTGAAATTCGCGGTGACGTATTGACAAAAAGCCGAGCCTGCAATGCGCCGGTGCGCAAAACTCTTGCGCGCATGTCTGATTAAAATGGTACTGCATGAATACTTCAGGCCCCGATTGGACAATTGACAGTGGCGCTTCCCGTCGCTGCGGGGCAGCATGCAATTAGCGGGGTGATGGATCACAACCTCATTCGTCCATTGGCGTGAAACGCTGCAGGCGGTAGCATGTAATGCTGAATGGCTACCCTGGAAGTCGGCCACGTCATCACCACTTACGGCTTATGAAATGATATGCACAGATTAGGAAGTACCAAAGTCTCTTGTAATTGAAGTCGCGCGATATAGCGTTAATGAAATACCGCCCGACCCAAACAGAAGTAACGCCGGGCGCATGTGGCACATACAAAGAACTTCGGCCAGGCTCGCGACGTTTGGTAAGCATGTTCGATGGCTGAATACGTTAATGAAATTTATTCTCAGCTCTATGCACATAAGCGCTCAGACTTCATACAGCAAGAGGACATATTGCCGCTGTAAAGCCCTGTCGTGCTCTAAGGTGTGATATTTGTCGCTGCACAGTCGACCTTATTGATTGGTTGTTTGGCCGTGCAATCGTTTGCTGCTTTTCTCAGAATGTTCTCCTTTTGCGATAGAGTATCTGGGAGATTCTATGCTATTCGTCCATCTATGTCTGTTGTTTACTGTTTGTTAGCTACCGGCAACGTATATATTCCCCGCTGCCAAAAGGTACTAAAGAACATCCAGCGCATTCTCCAGTTTCCTCTCTCCACAAGCGGGCTCTTGTATACATTCCACACTAAGGCAACCAAAGACAGACCATCAGTTCGGTTTTCTGAGTTAACTATGAAAGATGAACCATGCCAAAGTTGCATCAAAGATCCGTCTGGCTGCTGCAACTCCCACAAGAAAGTACAAGAGCACAGTAGTCAATGAAGAACGACACAGCCACACGCCAGCAGCCGTTGTCCCGGGAAGTGGCAGAACCAGAGCATCCGTCCCCGTCGACGCCAATGGCGCAGCAAAAACCACGAACTGAGCCGCAGCCCCAAGGAAAGTCAGTAGAGACATGGTATTCGGAGACAATGGTAGCGTGTGTGGATTATTGGGATCACGAGCCGGCGAGGGAGAATGGGCATGGAAGATTGAAGCCTGAGGTGAGTGAGCAAGATAAGATGTTGCGGCTGGCACTGGAGGAGGTTGCAAGGCGGCATAGAGATATAGAGACAAGAGACCTCCCTAGTGGGCTTCCCAAGTAACGAATCTGCTATAGCCAATGGAGTTGGTGGAATTGAGGAGATGGGAGAAGAGGAGGGCAAAAGCGGCCCATGAGCGTTATTTGGTTCACCCCTCAACTTTGGTGGGAATTAGTCTAGAGAGGTGAGGTGGATCTCTAGGCAGCCATGTAGGATGACTTCCAGTGTGTACTTGTCATTGTGGGGTTAGTATAGTCAGTCGGGGTGGGGGCCGTTGCCGCATGGCATTTCTTACCAGGAATAGTATGCGCACTGTTTCCATGCTTCTCAAAATCTATTACAACATGCCACATATCATTGTTGCAGAGTCCCATGTTTTTTTTTTTCTTCCTCTTTTGCTTTCTGGTAAGGAGTCTGTTAGGAGATCCTGCTGTGAGCTTGGCCACGTGCTGACCTCCTGTTTCTGTCATCGTGGCTGAGCAAGGCTCGATTCTGCACCGCCCACCCACCAGTCTCCACATTGGAGTCAGCACGAAATTTCAGTAGTACATAAAGTTCTCTGACCTACTGGGATCCATCTCTTAGCCCCTGCCATCCATTCCCTTATCTCTCACTACCGCCCCAAAAGCCAAGAAAATGTCAGACACCTGGTTCCAAACCCAACTCACCACCACCACCGCCGACTCCTCCTCCTCCTCCGCCGCCAGCGCGCTCCGCACCTACACCACTCCCCTCCAACACCTCTTCACCGGCACCGCCTCCGCCACCACCACCGCCTCCACCCTCATCGCCAGCAACCTCAACCACCCCAACCTCCTCTGGCAGCTCATCTACGCCGCCGCCGCCGAGCTACCCGAACACCACGCATCCCTCGTCGACCTCCTCCTCGCCCTACAATCCCGCCGCCAAGCTGAGCAGCACACCCCAGCCCCCACCCTCGCAGCCTTCCTCACCCTCTTCGCCTCCACCTGGCGCGCCCGCCTCGACGCGCTCTGGGCCGCGCGCGAAGACGGCTTCAACCGCCCCGCGCAGTTCGACGCGCACGGCAAGCAGCTGCCGCGCGAGGGCGACATGTACGTCAATTTCCACGCTTTTTCGGCGCGGTTGCTGGGAGCGGGGTTCGCCCCAGAAGCACGGGGGATGCTGCGCGAGGCGGGGCGGACGGCATTGGCGGGGGTGTTGGAGAGGGAGGTGGAGGGGTATGATGGTGGGATTGTGAGGGAGGAGCGGTTTGAGATTGAGACGTTGGTGTTGTTTTGGTTGGATGTTTGGGCGGGGGTGCAGTGGGCTGTGTTTGCGGGGGAGGAGGTGAGGGGTGGGGAGGGGCAGGGGGAGGAGGGGGATGGGGGCTTGTTGGAGGTGGATGGGTTGTGGAAAGGTGCGGAAGGGTTTTCGGAGGAGCGGTGGGGGTTTTGGAGGGAGAGGTTGAGGGGGTTCCTTGCGGAGAGGGCGATGGTGCCGGAGCCAGTCAGGGGTGTTGTAGAGGAGGCGGTGAGGTACATGGAGTAAGGATGCGAGTGTGTTAATGTTGTGGAGATTGTTTGAAGTGGTAGCATAACGGTTGGAAACTGCAAGTCAATTTTGGAAGAGCGTTTGAAATATCCTATTGATTTTCCGATTATGCGAGTATGGAGTCACAGAAGTGTTGAACCCTGCGATAAATCTACTCCTTATACCCGTCATCCCCGAGCTGTATACTCATGTGCTTCCTTGGTAGATAGAAGAGAAAAGATTATTCAAAGGAACGTAGAAATTCCACCTCCCTAGATGGCTATTCGAAGCATCTTACGCGAGTCGGGCCTCAATAATCCAAAGCTGACTACGGCATTCCCAGATCTTCTTCAGCTTGAGTCCAGAAGCTTCGAGGAGGACATCAACCTCGGCAGGGGTACGCTCGATGCCGTTGTGCGCCGCCAACATGATCATGTCTAACTGATGGAGAGGGCGCATGTACTCTCCGTAGTTGGACGGTAGGGGCGCCGGCGCGGGCGTGAGTTCTGGATGGCCAGTAGTGGTGTTCATGACTTGATCACAAATCAAAACCCTGGAACTGCTGGACATAGCCTTCCGGATTCCGGTGAGAATCTTGACGCAGTACTCATCCGACCAGTCGTGGCTGCAAAGAAGTTCGTTAGCATGGGGCAGCAGTAGTATTTGAAAGTCAAACCCACATGATGGACCGCAGCCAGTACACATCGGCACCCTTGACCGGGTTCTCTGTAAAGAAGTCATGTGGCATGAACTTGACCTGACCCGAAGCGACAGCCTGCGGATTCTGTTTAGGCCAAATATCCTTCTGCGCTTGTTCGAGTACTGGAGCCCGATCCTGGATCACTACTTTCAGCTCTGGATAGACTTCGAGAAGCTGAAGATCAAATTGACCTGCCGAGTAAGGTTAGGATGCTGATGGGCTTGACTGGGTGTGTGTGTGGCTTGCTTACCAACACCGCCCCCAACGTCAACGAGCAACCCGTTGCTGACCTCGTTCCAAGGATAATCTATACATTAATCGTCAACAGGCAGAGCTGAAAACTCGTAACAATGACGTACCATATATGTGGCTGTTCACATTGACCTTTCCAACTCCCTGCATTGCCAAGCCAAAGATCTTCAGCTCGGGGCGAGCTTGGAGCTCGTCACCTTTCTCACCGGATAGGTCCGCGTAAGCAGCCTCGGGCAGAGGTGGACTGGCACCAGATGGTTTGGCAAGCTCTCTCGCGGGAAGCCTTTCTTCAAGCCAATCCCAGCGGGGTTTGTCCGTGCGAATAGCAACGCCCCAAGCAGCGTCGCGGATGTCGTATGAAGGACCCTTCTTCTCATCGAGTAGGGTGAGAGGAAGGTAGGCAGATGCAGCAAAGGCATCCAGTTGGCTGAGAATCTATTAGTCACGGGAACATTGAATCGTTCATGGATTGTGCGTACGGAAGCATAGTAATTGCCCGAAAAGGCTCGTCGTGTGCCAGTACTTGCGACACGCGGTTGTTTGCGAATCGTCCCGGTGCAACTTCCTGGAAGACGTGCATCGAGCACAAATACCGCAAGATTCGCGCTGTCGAGTATCAGTTGGGCATGTCTGGAGACTTGAACGAGTACTTGCCCAGCTTGCGCCTCTCCACGCCAGTCTTTTCGGCTAGGAATTCCAGCGAGCACCCCTGCTTGCCGTCGCCCTGACCATCTTCCAGCAGGTCTGCGACCCTCCGCTCCACTGCTATGAACAGAGTTCTGGAGTCTGTATAACGTTGGGAAATCTCCATTATCTGGTATCTCGGATCAACCACGAGCTCTCTGACCTTTCCCATGGCTGCTGTAAGGATTCTTTGAGCTTCGTACGCCTCCTTGCTTGCGGCTCCGTTCGGCGCCTTCTCTTTCTGCCACTCGTCAATGACAACTTCGATGTTTTGAGTAAGCAACTTGCTCAGCTGGCGTAGCTGCGCAATCTCATCATCGCGGCTCTCCATTGTGATTATGAGGACAATTCGGAAGCAGCAGCTCGGTAAGATCTCCAAGCGTTTCGAAGATTTCTTGGCCGATAATCAGACTTACATTTAAGGAATTACGCGGAGTATATTTATATATACTCCAGTGGCCCGATACCGGCTATGCTGGTATGCACCGGTGGTGGTGGACTCCGACTCGGGTTCCGAAGCCCCGAACGTAAACGTGCCACTCCGTCTGTCGACTGATAAGGTGACGACATGCCACGCGTACGATGGGACCAAATGGGTAGAGTCCCATGTCTCGTCTGGTAGATATACCTTTCTTTATTATCCTTTTGCCATTTCCTGATTTCAGCGCCATCGTACAGATCGAAAATCCCATGCTCACCGGAACAGTCCGGGGTGCTGCCAATCGGGGATTTGCTCGGGCCCGACACCTCCGCCATATTATATATATGAAGTTTCACCTTTTACAGAGCTACATGTTTCAATAAGACTTGGACTTACGTTAAATATCTGCTGCGATCGCCGGTTGTAGCCCAGAGAGCATCATATTCAAATTGTCATTCTGTTTCTCGCAGGGTAATGCCCCCCGTCCGGAGAAATTCATTACGAAAATGCACAGTTAGCCTAATGCATGTGTAGTGAAAATGCTTAATAATCAAACGGTGAAAAGAATCATAAGTGAGAAATTCCCGAGCGAGACGTAGGAGGAATATAGCTCTGATCTCATCCTCTAGTCGGTTGAATTACTTGGTCAGATAGAGTAGCGGTTCGAGCGTTGCGCACAGGGATTATTTGGTAAGCTACGCGTTTTAACCAATATAGATAGACATTCATCTGAGGAATACTTGAGATATTAACGATTCATAAACTTGCCGTGAGAGCTCTGAGATATTCAAGTTTCTCAATATGGCAGCTTGGTAGGAATGACATACGACACATCTGGGTGAAATATATAAAGCTAAACATTTCTTTGATGCCCAGATTCCGATTTTACAAAGATAATGTTGCATATCACGTGTACATGAGGACTCGCCCCCAGCCGATCTCTCTCTCGGCAACCGCTGCCAAACCACACGCATTTCGCGATAATTGCCAAACGCGACATAGATACTACCAAGAAACATTAGCGTATCGATGTGCAACTCCCGACAGGCTGTGTTGATCTAAATTTGCATTTTTCTTGGGTTTCCAACAGTGAGGATGCCCACACATCCTGGTCGGTTTTTCGGCGCGGGCCGCCCGGCAGCCCCACCACATGAATAATGAAGAACACCTCATGAGGTTGCACAAGCGTCAGTCTGCAGGGTTCGGTGGGTACACGCGTGATTTCGCGGAGCTGTGGTTGGTTTATCGGCCAACGGACCCCAGGTGGGGGCGGGGGCTGCTTAGTACCTTGTTACGACCCCTCCCAGACATGGTGCCAGGTGATAAGTATTCGGTTGGTCCCCCGCTTATCTTTGCCCTCAATTCCCTCACCACACAGCGCCATGACGGGCATCAACCTGCAGAGCATCCCTATGGCATGCCTGGCGTCAGCCGCGGCAGGAGTAGCCTTCCATGGTGTCGTGCAGTACATCGAGCTGGACCTTATCCTGCTCCACGCGCTTGTGGCTGCCAGCTTCCTGCTCCCAGCTCTGATCTACATCGATATCAACGTCTACGACTCAACACTACAATTCTCGACACTGAAACTCGCCTGCTTTGCATTCGGGCTCACATCGTCCATCCTCATTTACCGCGCATTTTTTCACCGGCTCAGGCGTTTTCCCGGACCGTTCGCTGCCAGATTGTCCAAGCTCTACGCCGTGTCCCTTTCCACTGGTTTACGCTACAATATTGAGCTGCAGAAGCTTCACCAAAAGTACGGCGACGTCGTGCGGACAGGTAGATGCTCCTCATGTTGATGCTACGTCCACAAATTGACTCTAAAAAGGCCCCCGAGAGCTATCGATAATTCGACCCTCTGCCATCCCCGCCATTATTGAGTGCCCGAAGAATTATTTCTACCAGCATACCGACTGGAGATCCGACCACGTTGGCTTGGCCGAGACGCGGGATATCGAGGACCATCAGCGGAGAAAGCGGGGGTGGGACAGAGCTCTCAACCTCAAATGTGAGCCCACGTGGATGATGCGGCAAAATTGGGCCTGGAAGACTGACGTATGACCTAGCAATTGAGAAATATGAAGCTGCAATCCAGAACGCCATCTCCGACCTCCTCGAAGTGTTCTCGTCCACCGGGGGTAAGCCTTTTGACGTCACGCAAGGTATGCTGTGGCTTGCATACGACGTGATGGGCATCGTCGGCTTCAGCCGTGACTTCGGCCAGGTACGGACACGCGGAGGCGACAAGTCAATGGCCGCCATGCGAGAGCAGATGAAGATCCTGGGTATGATGAAGCACATCCCGTGGTTGATCAACGTCATTTTGAACATACCCGGAGTTACTGGCATGAGCGGGTTCCTCAGGAAGTGCCGGCAGCTCGCGGAAGAGAAGCAAAAGGTCCAGTTGTTCCCTCCTCCCCCTCCACCTCCCTATTCGCCCCAGTGCGCTCTCCCCATGCTGACACACAAGAATCCCACAGACCTGGAACCCCGACGACAAGTCATCCGCCCAGCAAGACATCATCTCCTGGCTCCTGCACGCCTACGAGACGAAGGCATCCTACGCACCCCCCACCCTCCAAGCCCTCGACGAAGACACCCGCGTCACCATCCTCGCCGGCTCGTAAGCGCGCATCTCCTCCCCTCCCCTCCCCGCACCCCACCCCAACTAACACCACCGCACACAGCGACACAACCGCCGGCACCCTCGCCAACATCATCTACCACCTCACCCTGCACCCAGCCACCTACACCGCCCTCCAAACGCGCCTGCACACCCTCTTCCCCGACGGCCCCTCGACCTTCTCCTACGCCACCCTCGCACGGACCCCAGCCGGTAAACCCGCCCTGGCCCTGCTCGACGCCATCATCGCCGAAACCCTCCGCCTCAACCCGGCCATCCCCTCCGGCAACGGGCGCACCACACCACCCCAGGGCGTCGTCCTCCCCGACGGCACGCGCTTGCCGGGCAGCATCGACGTGTGGATGCCGCAGTACGTGATGCAGCGGGACGCGCGGCACTTTGTCGAACCGGACGCGTTCGTGCCGGAGCGGTGGATGGAGGGGAGCGGGAAGGAGGGGTGGGTGAAGGAGCGGAGTGCGTGGTGGCCGTTTTATAGCGGGATGTATGCGTGTCCAGGGAAGCAGATGGCGTATATGGAGATGCGGAGTGTGGTGGCGCGGGTGGCGTTGGGGTTTGATTTGGTGAGGCCGAAGGAAGGGGAGGAGGGGAGTGGGGATTGGGAGCGGTTTGAGGAGGAGACGTTGGATACGTTTACGTTGACGGTGGCGCCGTTGAGGGTGGGGTTTGTGGAGAGGGGGGTTTGAGGGGGAGGTTCGGGGTGGGCTGGGCGGGGCGGCGGTTTTGTGACGCAGCTGCCTGCAGTAACATGTCTTGGTCATTTCGGGTATCTTCAACTAATAGATGCACGGATAATAGCTCTTGAGGGTTCACCCTTCAGATAATCAGCAATTCTGCTTTTGATACTCATTCCTCCCAATCCTGCACTTTCCTTTACATAATGATTACCACCCCTTCATTTGCGGCCAGCCTAGGCAGGGATTTCTCCATGATTTATAAGGTTTCGCTCGGGCACACCGCTTTATTTAGCAAAGCTGAAAAATATCGTGCGCAATGAAATACTGCTACTAAACACTGAATGGACCGAATGCCCTCTTTCTCTCCGGCCAAGCAGGGGGTTTGTCAAATATATTCCGCATAGCTTTTCGCATGTCCATAGCGCTTTCTTCATCACCCGAACCTTCTCCCTCTGGTCTTTTCTCTGGTGCACGCTTCTGAAATGGACGTGCAGCCTTGGAGTAGATGATAAACCGTTGGCGAGGTTTTTCATGATCAATAGTCTTCTCTGATTCTGAGCGGGAACTCCGTTCTGTGGAGACTCTGATTGGGGCTTCCTCAGTTCGTTCCTTTGGCAAAGATTGCTCTGAAGCATCTTCTTTCCTTTCCGTGAACTGTTTCCTCGCTGATTTTGAGGTCAGTACATTTGTACACGTGTGAAATCTAGTTATCCAACTGTCACGACTTACCACTCCATAGCGCCGTGTCATAAATGTTGAGCCAGATCAGGTTGACAACGTAAGAAATGGCAAATAAAGGCGCAAAGACCACAGCTATCATGAACGCCAACGGGTACTTGAGGATCGAGTAAAGGCGTTTGAATCCAATGGCCAGCCAACATATCGAGCCGGTCAGCGTGATGGCAAAGAGAATTCCAAGTTTTAGCGGAACCAGAAGTACCCATGCCCCTGTATTCGAAGCGGATATTACCCATCGCGTGAACGTTGAGTTCTCTGAAGTGTCTGGTATTCTTGGAATCTTCATCTTCCATGATCTGTAGGCCATCTCAAACTGACGGCCTGGAAGTTCCTGGGTTATGTATGCAACCCAAAACCAGCACAACCACAGACCATGTGCAACTGTTGGAAGAATCTGATTCGCATCAACTGCTTCACCTTCGTCTACTACAAAGTTGGTAGTTGTTGAAGTTTGGCCATTTTGATGGTGGTAATGTTGATACAAGACGCTGTTGGCAGTGATTCCACCAATAAATTTACGGAATCCGTGAGAAATGGCAGAAACGAAGCCGGCAATACCCTTCGCACTAACTAGTGCCAGAATCGTCAGTGCAAGAGCGGCCACCGCAGTTACGACCATGCTGATAAGCACAATGCCAGGAGGGGCTTCGCTCATGCTGAATATACTCGCAGCAAACCCTAACGGAAGGAACACAACGGTGACGTAGGTGAAGTATTTGATGTCTTCCGCTCCAAGGAAATTGAGATCATCCCGAAATTGTTGCTGAGTATTCAGGAGTTCTGTTCGAAGCGATTGAATGTGAGTTTGATGGTTTTTCAGCTTTCTGATTTTCCTTTCGTTGGAGCGCAGCAGTTTATTGATGGGTCCGCGGTACTTCCGTTCGTCATTCTTTGTCCAGCGAGGTCTTTCTTGGCTTCGGTCAGCCTCTCTGTTTTTCCAGCTCTCAATCTGCTCAAGGGTCTCTTTAAGGTCCTCCTCTAGGACTTGTAGAATATACCGTTGCGATTGGGAACGGTCCTGCAAGATCAGATAATCGTTACGGGAAAATCCGGAAAGAGAAACCTGGCGCTTCTCACGAACAAATAGCGCTTGCAATATATCGGTGACACCATTCAGTATCTCCGATATGACTACGTCGAAAAGGACCAGTTCTAGAGCCTTTCGCTGCTTCCACGTTCCCGCTCCGCTTGTCAGTCGAGCTGTTCTTTCCCCCAAATTCTGACCATCGTAGCGTTGACCAGGAATACACTCGACAACGTGACACGTCCAGTAGCGGTCCAGAAAGTCACCCAGAAATCGGAATCCGATAGTTGCGCGGACGATCTTTTTCCCTGAAAGCGCGGGAGAAGTGATCTCTTGCTGCTGTGGTAGGAAGCTTGTCTCTCTTCCTGTATTGCTTTCGTTTCCGAGAAGCTGGTAAAAAGGTAGGTGAAGCTCAGTCTCCCAGATGTTTTGAACAGCAATGGTGTCGTCAAAGAAGTAGTGCTCATAGCTATAATGCCTATCAAAGAAGTCCATCATGGCATCGTGTTGAGATTCTGGGCTCCCGAGGTAGCAGAGCAGAGCTGTTTCTTTGTTGGGATATGGAAGCCAAATGATCCTCTTCTTTGCCATTTGTTCTGTTCGCATTACTTTCAAAATTGCCCATATGGTCCGATTTGTCTCCAGGTACCAGAACATATTTGAATCATCGGATTTACCGGGACTCCCTTTCCTCCTTTGTTTGGATTTCGGGATATCCACGATCGCACCCCTGGGCTCGTCGTCTGATTTGTCCGGAAATTCATCATCCAGTGACGCCTGTGCATCGTCACTCTTCTCAAAGGTCTGATGAAATATTCTCGCACTATCGGCAATGAGGTTGTCGGTGCTGAAATGCCGATCTGGTCTCTCAAGATCCAAAAGCCCTGTAACTTTCGGCTTGATGTTGTCCCAGGTTGCGACTTCGGGGTCAAAGTCCAGAAAATCAGGAAAGCTGTACAACCAGTCATCCGATGGCTCCACGACGCTTTTCTGATCAATGAAGTCATTGAAAGGCATCGTCTTCTTGACTGTCAATGCGTCGATGGCTGCCTGCGTGTCTCGAGCTCTCTTTTGGGCGGTGGATTCCGGCTTGCTCTGCATCTCTGACTCGCCTCTGATATGGGAAACACCTTCCGTCGTACCATCAAGAGGCTGTACTGGGCTTGCAGGGACGCCTTCGTGTACGTATGTTGCTGTCGATTGAGCCGCTTGGAGACGATCGCCTGATTTTCTGCCCTTCTTCTCCACGGGCAGCCTTGGTTTTATTCCAGGGGTCTTATCCAATGACGGTTTCCCATACACCCAAAGAATATATGGAAGCTCAAAGCATGTGTTCCAGTAAGAGTTCCGATAATACTGCTCGGAGAACATCGCCGGCTCTTTGGTCTCTTGGTCGAATTCTCCAAGAAATAGGCCATTCGACCGCGCGCTGTATAGCAAAACCATCGCAGCCTCGGAGAACATTCGGTTCGCTGGCTTGTGGTTCATTTGCCATCGGCGATTGGAGCTCATAACCATTGCCAGCCCGTATCTCAACGGATTCTCCCACTGAGCATCGTCGTTATGCTCATGAAGTTTCTGTGTCTCAATTGAGTTTATCCATGGCGGCGCCATTTTGGAGTGATCCGAGCCAAAGAAACCGTGCTTCATTGCGTAGAACAAGGCTGTGTCTCTGGACCGAAACAGAAATCTACTCTCCCTGACCGTCCGGGAAGTTGCCAGAAGTCTTTGCTTCAAGAAAGTTTCCTCGAGAGTAAACCGTCTTAACATGTTTCTCTGAGCATCTTTTGAGGTGATCTTCCTGCTCTGTTCGTGACCCAGAAGGGGCGATGGAGCAGGCTTCAATTCAGCGTCAAGCTCAAACTCTTCCAGACACCTCAACGCCATCCAAATCCACACATGATCTTCCAAACGAAAGTTACTGACACCATTTTCCGTAGAACGGCTGAAGGCAAACCGCATGCGTTTGTTCTTCAAGGCCAGATCATTGATCCAAGGTTTAACCTTGCTCTTCACTAAAGACTTGGCAAATTCCAATGCATTGAACTCAAATTTGGCCTTGTTTTCACTATTGGTAGTTCGATTCGCAGATTGATTTGGTTCGGATTGTGGGATTTGGTCGTGTCGTGGATCATTTGCAGCAAAAGGCTCCAAGGGAGCCGATGCTTTGTCGAGAGCGTAATCCGCCCTTCCAGAATCTGGCTTTGGACCTTGTTCGCTGAACGCCGGATTAGCTCGAATTGGCCGATTGGTTTCCTGACCGTGCGCTTCATCGTGTATGCTTGTTGGCTGCTTGAGGCTCTCGTCATCAGGCCAACATTTTGCGAACTCGAAAGCCTTAATGATCTGGAATGGAGTATCCGCCAAGGATGGAGGTGACCTGCGCCCGCTGGACCAATGGGAAGGAAAGACGACTGGACTGCCAGACGCCCAATGATTGCCCTCAAAGTGTGCTTTATCGCCTTTCCACGCATGTTCGAATACCCAGGTCAAGTGGCCTTTGCAGACGTTGAAAATTCGATCACGTTGCTCCTTCGCATAACGCATCGACTCATTGCTTGGCAGGTTTGCCACAGCCGGCTTTCTTTGGGTATCGGATTGTGGAGTCGAGTTTATCTGTGGAGTGGGCTCTTTTCGTGTTCTTGAAGTGTCTCGTTTTTGGCTTGCCGACCTCGAATGTGATTGCTCCGCAAACGTACGGCTTTTCAAAAATTTGAAGATTTCGAGTAGAAATCGGAAAGCAAAACTGAAAAACATCAGCCGTATAGCAAATTTATGTAAAATGTCGTAGTCTTACAAACTTGCAGACGATGCAATGTAATGTCCCGCAAAATCGCCACAGGTCAGCGCGAAGGCTGGAACCTCTGAGACGGACTCCACAAAGAGTTGTGATTCAGGGTCCCATAGGAACTTTATCGAGGTGTTGATTGCGCAAACGGAAAGGGTATGCTCCAGATTGCGCCTTATGATGAAGTCAAGATGACGGTTCTGAGAGAAAGAAACTGGACTGTGGTTTCGTGTCCGATACAGCGGAGGTCTGCATATCTCAGAAGCGGATATGAGTGACGATTTCCACCCATTCCTGTGGGAGCTCAATAGTTGTAATCGATATGCAATCGTAATCTCCAGAGACTCCGAGTCTTCAGGCATATGAACAGACATGCTGCCGTTGTCTTCAAATTGCTGCGCCTTGTCGTTTATGAAGACTGCTATTACCAGGCCAACAGCTTCCGGCTCTCTTGACCTATTGGAGATGGGGGTTCCTTCCTTTCTATGACTGACACTGTCCGAGCCTTCATCGTCTTTCTGTCCAGTAGCATCTGAATGATGTACCGAAATCTCACTGTGGTTTGATGGTTGAGCCTGTGATTCTTCACTCGGCCAGTGAGGTGCCTTCTCTTCTTGTTCTTCTATTTCTTTGACCAAGCCATCAAAATGATGAATCACATTTAAGCTACGCTTATCCAATCCGCAGAGAACTTGGTAAGGCGGCCTGTGAGTGCTTGGCTGCTCGGCGTCCTGATCTTCTGTAGAGGTGTCTGAAGGGTATTGCATGTTGAATTGGTTTCCAGCATCTAACCACTCCATTTGCCGAATTGCCACACCCTTATTATGGACCTCAAACGTGACAGAGCTCTTAGACATCTTTTGGAAATTGTACCTCTGGATAACCACACCGTCGCGGACGGTGTACTGAATGGAAATGGACAAGTGCTCCGTTTCTCCTCGGTAGCGTGGCCAGCGGTCGTGAACGAAATCAAGACGAGGTTTCTCCTTCCAATACTCCGGTAGAAGAACCCCGATTCCTTGCTGGTCGTCTGTGGAATAGTCCAAGAGATTCCAGGCGCGCCCAGTAACAAACCACGGCTCTGATTGATCTGGTAGATCTACGCAGAAGAACCCGGACTTGCCGACTCCGAAGTACTTCGTAATCTGCATAATGTCTCCGTACGCACTCACACTTGCCGTTGTGCCATTGTCGCCGAAGGATGTGAACGTACGTGAGGTGGAGTCTTCAGGTGGTTCGAGGGCCTTCACATCGTCCGCTGGCATCTGTTGTGGGCCCGGGTCTGAAACTGATGAAGGGTTTAGGCCATTCTGTTCATCTCTGGGACCATTGTCTGAGGAAATATATCAGTCAGCCATGAGTTCATATGGTGCTCCAGATTGACATACAGGAGAAGAAGGCTTGCAACTCGTCATCTTGTTTGGGGGATTCTGGTGTACAGAAGAACTGGTCTTCAACATCGTCGCCCAAAGGAAGGGCTTCTTCAGCAGCAGCCATGATTCTGTTGTTAGTAAATCAAGTCTGATCGATTCAGACTGTTACTCAATGAAGATGGCCATGCACGCGGGTGTGGTAGCTCGAAGGGACAGCGCCCTGCTCGGGCGGAAGCAGTCCTCAGGGAAAACAAAAGTCCCGGGCTTTCTGATGAGGCTGAGACATCCAAGTGATGTTATGTGCGTGCATTACTAATTTTCTATGGTATGGTGGCGTGAATTGTATTGATTGCTGACGGCCCCCACAAGCGATTGCAAGGATTAGCATCACGAGCTGGACCCCAAACATTGTTGCTGCAGGGGTGGAGACATGTCAGCCAACCCTTCTTTCGAGATAGATCGCCGACGCACGTCTAATCGACTTGGCTAGAATGCGTTCCCACAAGCCACAACGCAAATGTTGATCTCAGCCTCAGTAGCCATTGTCGCTGCCGCATGACCACCTTGAGTCATTTTCTTGCAGCGAGCCTCGGAGCCTCGTTTGTAAATTTTGACATCCACACGTTATTCGCACATCGCGAAGCCAATCATTTCAGAGTTTAGACGAGAGTCCGATGCATTGAACCGGAAAGGGAACACTGCGCTTATTGCGACCCGGAAATAAAGGAAGCGAGCACGAGAGTAGACCAGGCTGCGACCGGGTAATTCACTTAGCCCCAAAGCCGAGATCAACGACCAATCACAGACTGAGACCGTGAGATATTATTTTACACACCGGTTATCGCCATGTCGAATCGGATACTCAGTTTAAGCCACCAGTAACTGGAGAGGCTACTCTACAGACCACACTCATTCAAATAAATGGAGTACCTGTATCATATTCCTTGGGAGAGTTCGGCGGTCGTATTTACTGAGGCTCTCCCAAATCTTGAATTCGGCCTCATTCTATAATATCTAAACCGACTGATGCTGGGGGGCTTTGTATGAAGTGTGTAGGAATTTGGACCAAATGATCGTAATCAACTACGAATCGATAACTAATTTGAATACGATATTCTATAATCCTGTTTTTTCGTGTGACTTAGATGTGGCAAGGCCAGGGCTACACAAGCAACCCCTTCCAAAATATTTTTATGTGTCCCGGCAGAGTGTAACACCAGCCTTGTCAGTCCACGAAGGGCACACTGAAGTCCCTGTGTTTAGCCTGATTTTCAGCTCATCCCAGATTTCACTCTCAGATATTAGAAACAGTTGACCACATAATCCTTTTGCGCAAGACATTGCCGTATTTCTTGCACTAGGATCAACGTAGAGAGAGGTTAATATCACCAGACTATAGCTAATCTATCTTCACCGGTTATTACATAACAACCCCGCTTTTCATGAGGGAAACGTCATTCGGGTTGTTTCAGCCTCGCCTCTGTTTGTCAATAGTGCAATCAAGGCAAGTACAAATGAGTAATGTGCAACTGAGTTGTGCAAAGATTTTCCATTGAGTGGGGCCAAGGGACTTCTGAAAACAAGACAGTGCATTATGAGCTGAATGTCAGTAGTGCAAGGGATGATACTACATGTCACTGCGCAACGCTGCGTAGAGCTTTGCAACACATAGTGGCTCAGTATGGCGATTTCTCACCCCCCTCTAAAGCGCAATACTTAAGTCAACAGAGTATCGCTTTCATGGCTGGCTCATAAATCTACTTTCCTCCTACAGTCTTCAAGCATCGCAGCTCTTCTGCGACAATATGGCGGATCCCTCAGCACACGGCTTGGAAGAAGGACAGAATGATGCAATCCCTCTTGTTGACTTTCAACGTTCCGCTCGAGGCTCGACCGATGAAATCGATGAGAGACCTTCACTTTCAACTCACGGAGCATCCCATCAGCTGGATGATGACATTTTTCCAGTTCAAAGACAGCTCCAGAGATTGTCAAATGATCACCATCCTGTCTCATCAGAAACAGGATCAAATAGGTCGAACGATCGGTCATCACAGGGCGAGGATGTCCATCAGTCACCATCTACGGAACACATGACTTCGCTACATCAGTCAGTGAGCGATGCCGGTCATTCTCCGTCAGATTCGCCTCGACATTCCATAGGAGACTTGCCGTCACACCACTCAAGCGATGCTGAAGCAGCGAGCAGGCCTGCATCTTTGAACGGTGCCACTGAAAGGCCCAGCAATGACCTGCAGGATGCGGAAGGACAAGCTGCTCTAAATGGTAGGAAGTCCTTTATGATTTATGAAATGTATAATTTTGCTTCGTCGCTTAAAAAAAATCATGCTGCATTTATTTGGCATTCAAATCTCCCCACACAATATTTTGCTGATGGTTGCGGATCTTAGAGCCAGAAATATCGCAAGGGCAAAGTGACAACGGCCATGATTTAACGGCAACATGGACCCCTCGGTTTCTTCGACAGTCGTTCCTGTGTCTCATCGCCACCTCGGCCCTAACCCTACTGCTTGTGGTCTGCCTCCTATACTGGTACTCCGAAACACACTACGGTCTGGGCGTTGATGACGGCTCCTCTATAATCCTTTTTGGGTGGCGATTCACCCCCTCCCTCCTCGCGGTTGCCTACGTCCAATTGACCGCTATGCTCCTGGACGATGTAAAGAGAACTGAGCCATTTGCTCGTTTAGCCAGACCTGGGGGAGGAGCAGCGTCCTTTACGATACTACAGACCTCAGGTGCTTGGTGGAACGCTTTGGCCGACGGATTCTCTACTCGGAAGAACGGTGGTCATCGAAGCTGGCTGCTCATCTGTGCTGCTTTGCTTGATGTCCTGGGATTTCTAACGGTCTCCCCTCTCTCGTCTTCTTTGTTGGTATCTAGAGACGTGGCGGTTCCTAAGCGTACTGAGTTCGCCCGTATGATCCCCAACGAATCGCCAATCACACTCGGCACAAGCAGAGACAGCTACCTTCGGACCATCGGGCACATTCTGCAGGATGTACCAACCTCGGCGTGGATCACGGACAATTACACTGTTCTGCCATCCTGGCCTTCAGACCTCGGAGATGCTCCCATTGGCCCTTTGCTTTCCACGACGTCCCAGACTTGGGAGACCGAAACTTTGGTGTTGACTACTGAGCTGGATTGCCAAGAGATGAAGCTGACTCGGGCTGATTACTACAACGACAGCTTTCCGTTATACGGCCGCCGACAGAGGGGTATGAAGGCATCAATCATGCTTGAATCCGAGAAAGGATGCACATTTGGTCTAGCACTGGATCCCGCCATGGACATAGCAAACTCAGGTGGCGGGTCCTGGTCCGATCTTTCCACATTCGTGTCTCCCTCCTGGACTACATCCGGCGATGGCGGTGCAATATTATGGAATAACTCATCGCCCTCCAAACTGCGCCTCAATCATTCTGGAGAATGTGGAGGGCGGGAGCTACTTTTCATAAGCAATCCCTGGTTTGACACACCGCCTACATCTGCTGAACCGCCATCAGCATACAGTACGAGCCTAGTCTTCTCGAAAGATTTCGAGGTTTCTGGCCAGCTTTGTGCCGCCAAATACTTCATGGCAAACACAACTGTTACCGCATCCATATCTGAAGCCACTGCCGCAGTCACCTTCAACACGAAGGCCTATCAGGAGAACAAAGTCGCAGTTCCGGATTCTCTTTTCAATACTAGTTCACTCCAAGGACTAATGCTTGACGCCAATTGGACAGACTACATACAATGCCCAGCTGGCCAATCTCGGCCATTTTTCGGCGGGCTATCGGCCATCCTCGCTTCATTACATGATTTCAATGTAACAACATTACTCGGCGATGAAGAGCTCTTGGCTAAAGCTGCGAGGATAAAACAGAGGTTTCTCGGCGAGGTGCTCCAGTCGTCTCTTAGTAGTCGGAGAGCATCCAGATCAGATACGACGTGGGGACTCGTAACCGTCATTGAGAGACGGGTGGCAGTGACACCGGGCATTGCTATATCTCTGGTGGTCATTCTATTCGTATCGGTTTGCCTATCGCTTCTAGTCTGGACACTCTCGAGACCACAACGTCGACCACTCAATTTGAAAGAAGACCCTGCGACGACGACTGGGCTTACAAGCTTAGTTGCATTCGAAACCACAACAAGGCTGGGATTGCAGAATCTCGATAGATCAAGTAAGAAGGGGATGTGCGAGAGGCTTCAAGGGAAGACATACCACACCACACCAAGCATACTCCATGAGATGAACTATCATGAGGATAATACATCCAGTAAGTATCAATTTCCGCAAAGATTGACACTTTACTGATAATTCTTTAGATGGATCTGCAACCGGATCTGAATCTGAATCTACTTTAGACTGGAGACCACAACTCTTACGTTTACGGGCATTCGTGGCCCTGATAACGGCGTTGATTCTCCTGCTCACTGCAATAATCATTCTATATCATTTCTCGCAGCGTTCTCTACTTTACCAATCCGCTTTCGTCTACCAAGCCAATGTGCTGAATATCTCAACAATAGCGCCATTCTCTGTCCTCTCAACATTGATCGCAGTGGGGGTCGGTCTTTGGTGGGCCGCTATCGATTCAACCTTTCGCCGACTGCAGCCTTATTTAACAATGGCGAATGCACCGACACGTCTTTACAGCGGAGCGAGCCTCTCCTACCAGTCCTCCTACTGGGTTTGGGCCACGACGAAAGCACTTTCGAACAAACATTGGCTTCTGTGCCTTGTGACTCTTGGAACGTCTTTATCCCCAGTGTGTAAGTTTTACCAGCCTTACCTTGTGTTTCTCCCGAGCTCAAGTTTTGGTAAAGTCACAATCGCCATGTCCGCCCTATTTCGTCCTACTCAAGGTGTGATACCTGAGACCTCGACCATCGAGAGGAGTCTTTATATAAGACAGACTCCATTGTTGTATCAAGACGTTCCGTGGGCGACGACACCTGGGACCAGTAGACAATATTTCAACTATATTATCTCTAGTCTCTACAGCAATCTTTCCACTAACTGGATGTACACTGCCGCCATTCAATTGGCACTTAATGGTTCGGAACCCATTTGGAGCCACGATGGCTGGAGCTTTGTACCAATCAACCTTTCGCTAGCCGAGAGCAAGAGTACAATTCAAAACGTCGGAAATGCCTCCTTTGCGCCTCGGAAAAACGTTTCGCTATCAACGCCTGCCATACGAGCTCGTCTTGAATGTACCCCCTATTCTGACATGACCAACACTAGCGATTGGTTGACAACTCTTGATCTGAGCAATAACTCGATCTGGAATGCGAGTACTCGTCCGCCGGACGTAACTACCGGCTACCAGCTAGGCGCGGGTGGCTCGAGTGGCTCTGGCTATTTTGTCGACACGAACGTTCTTGGTACTGCAACCTACCTAGCTTGTTGTGCCAACGGATCATCTCAATCAACTGAAGATCGTTCTGCTGTCGGATATTGGTCACAGACCGACCCTTTCAACAGAGAACACCCAGTCAGATGGCAAAGTAAGCTAACAGTCAAATGGATCTATGGGAAATTGCTGTCTGGCTTCCGCTATGTTAACTCTAGCAACAACGTTACTCTCTTTACAGAAGTCCCGCGAACACAAGCTCTGCATTGCTCTCCAGTCATTGAGACAGCAACATCGAACTTGACCGTTGATCAGAGAACCGGCCGGGTCCAATCTTTCAAGATAATAGACGAGCCAAGATCAGCGTTGGAGGCATACGAGGACCTCTATGTCGCACAAGGCAGTGGAGCTACGGGATTACCGTTCCGTCCATATTTCGAAGATTTCTCGGTCAGGTAATGAGACATTTCAGTCAAGTAGAGGCTTTGCACTGACATAATTACTACAGTTACGGTCCTTTGTTCCAAGACGCAATGCTATATGCGAGTAACATACTCATGTTATCGGGCGTATCCACGCATTCTGAGAATATGGAGGATATGACCTTCAACTTCCGTGATCCAAACAATGGCCTCAATGTTGACTTCATGACATACTCGATGTACATTTTGGCCAACAAGGACCCAGAGGCTTTGCTCGATGCATCGACGCTCAAGAGCCTTGCCAATAAGACCTTCTCCACGTTCTTCCAACACTTCGTCAGCAGCAACTTCTCAATCGAAACCGGCGGCTGGGCTTACCAGCAGATCAACAGCAGTCGCCCGTTTGACCCGGTACCTGGTCAGTCTCTTCCTCCGGGAAACGCCTCTACTCCCCAAACACCTGAAAACGTGAGCCGTACAGCGCTTATAGAGGTCCAGACGGAAGTTGAGTTGCTGGAAGTCAATGCAGTTGCTGCATGGTTGAGCGTGGCTATCTTGGCTTGGTTCATTCTCACTGCTATTGTCGTGGCGGTGATGGAAGGAAGACACTTGAAGAAATTGATCAGAGACATCGAGTGTCCCGCAGACGTTCTCATTTTGATTTCGAGAAGTGAGAGGCTGTTGCAATTAGTGCGCGACAAGGATATGGAGGGCCAGGGTGGTGAGCATGATGGGCAGGTGATGACGAAGTTGGGGTGGTTTCAGGACTCGGACGGCAAGGAGAGGTGGGGCATAGAGATTGTCGATGATGCTGCTGAACGGCCATGATGCTCCATCTTAATCGAACGGCTTTGTATTTGCCAGCACTTGTATGCAAATAACAGAGAAGGCGATTTCATTTGTATGAGTCACGGATTTGCGTCAGCCTACACGATACGTTTATTTCTGACCACCCTTGCGTCCCGCCTCCTTCGCCTTCTCGCTCCCCGGCTCGAAAGAACCTCCCGACATTTGACCACCCTTCGAAGCAATATCATGCTATGACTATGTCAGTACTGTAGCTATAATAATAATAAAACTGGCACGGACTTGTTTATCTGGATCCATGGATGCAAAACCACCCTGGTGGCTCGCCTGGCCCCCTTTCGAAGCAATGTCGCGGACTTCATCCTTGGAGCGGTTGGCAAAGTTGCCGGGGTTGGTGTTGTCGGTCATTTTGACTGGGGCGTATGTTTGGTGTTGCGTTGGGCAAATGTCCGAAGTCTGTGCTGAGAACGCGGATGGTTCTTGTCGTGGTAGACTGAAAACAGGCCTCCGGTATCATTTAAATAGAATTTAATACAGCGGAGAACCCGCATTGTCGATCCATCACGGCATCTCCGCGTTCAATGTTCCTTTCGATCTAGAGATTATCACGATGACGTCGAAGACTCGCAGTAGCTCGAATCTCTGCAGCTTGATCATGAATGCCCACCGGTTTGTTACCCTAAGGTTTATGGTTTGTCTAGCAGCCAATAACGTAATAGGTCTAGCCATTACCCGCATATCGGGCACGGTCCGGGCTTCCGGGTACACAGCGGTTGCGGATGCGATGCGATTCCAGCGTTTATGGTAGCCATACGCATGTCCGTTCCTGGCATCCCCGAAGATTCCGGCTCGTTGTCAAGTATCATTGCGCTAACATTGCGTCATATGTTTGGTGAAGATAAGGTTTCGCGATGGACGGCCTACGTGATGATACAATGATGACTATGATATCATGACTTCACGTGAATTTCGCGACTCTCAGAATAATACCCATCAGATGCTCTTTGAACACGGTTTTCAGCGAAGTAAATCATGTTGAAGATTCCAAATCGTAGCTCCACAGTATTTTTGAAACTAAGACTGGCATTTCGTTTTAACTGTTCCGTTGTGAAACTGTCATTCGCGACGCCGAAGAACGAAGGAATAGAGCGATAGCATTTGTTGAAACAAAAAAGGATGCAAGAATATCCGTGAGGCGTATTGCGTCACCGTAATGTGGATTAGGCATATTCTTACTTCCGTGACAACTGTGCAGTTCGAATTCGTGAGATTTTATAGGTTTCAATGCAGTCGTCAGACTTTCAGACGATCCGAGGATCAGCCATCCAACAGGCCAGACGCCTGAACTTCTCAGGTAAAGATCTTGCGACCTCTGCTGACCGGAGAAATTTGAGGCTGGTTCGGCAGCCAAGTTCACCGGGTATGCATCAGCGCTTCAGAAGCTACTTGTGCAGCAAGATTTACGTTGTCCATGCCTACTATGCGCTACACTCAAGTCAGCATTTTTAATTATTCGAAACATGAAGAGTGAAGCTTTTTGTCGGAGCGGCCCGTCGACTATCCGTCTCGCCGATTCTCGGTGCTGCCTGTCGTGATGCATGTCGTGATCGTGGTCTCAAACGGTGCCTGACTCAAGTGAAGGCGGCATTTTCCATTGCCGTTCATTGGCTGCGCATAGGATTTCAGACGTTCGATGCGGGCGTTCGAACCAAATACTCGCCTCAAGCAGTAAAGAAGTCTGGAAGGGAATAGTGTTTATCCTCCGTTGCCGTTTAGCCGAGCAAGGCCCGTTGCTGCGCCCCCCTTTAAAAAAAATGTCAGGCAAGTCCTTGAAACTGTGATTGGACTGCTTTAAAGTGGTTCCCATTTTTATACAAATCAAGCGAAATTTCGTTATGCAGATCTATCTATTCGAATAAAATCTTCCTATTTTGCTTAGTGCCCTCGTATTCGATGATCTCAGGTTCACCGTAGCGGCCAGCTTCCGCTCTCAGCAGAGAATTGCGGTCTGTACGTGTTTCCGCGATGCTTAGAAATCGCGAGATACCCATGAGATGGCGGTATATGTGTAAGAGATTAGATAAATAGGACGAAGATCTAAATAGTAGCTCAGCTACCAAGCCGTTCCATTCGTTCACAGCATCGGTCACTCGCTCGTAATGGTTGCCTCGTCGCTCTTTCTTGGCCTTCTGGCCGCAATTCCTTCTCTGGCTGCTGATCCCCAGCTGGGATTCAACAGCTATGTCGAAGTTGAGAACCGCACTCTGGATGAGATCTACCAGGCTGGTCAGTTCCCACTCGACTTCTTTGCAATGGCATTGGGCTCACTAGAAGAAAAGCTCTCAAGGAAGGAGGTGTTGTAACGCTCGCCGCCGGTGGTGATGAGAAGACCCAGCAAAACTTCCTCAAGCAGGCCTTCGAAACGCGATTCCCAGGCATGACCCTTAATGTGACCGTCGGTAAGCATCACGACACGGCCACTGGCAACCAAACGTCTCACTGATCAACCCCCTTCTCAGACGTCTCCAAGTACCACGACGGCAACATTGACCGCCAGATCGCCACCAACAACGTGTATGTCGACAGCGTCATCCTCCAAACCTTGCACGACTACCCGCGCTGGAAGTCGCAGGGCGTCCTCCTCCCCTACAAGCCTGCCGGGTGGGACCAGATATACGACGACTTCAAGGACACGGATGGCGCGTACACTGGCCTCTACATCATCAACTGGCTGAACGTGTGGAACACCAACTACGTCAAGGACGGCCCGAAGGAGTTCACCGACTTCCTGAAGCCCGAGTTCAAGAACAAGCTGGTTCTCACCTACCCCAACGACGATGATGCCGTTCTGTACGCGTTCGACCTCATGTGAGTTACGCATCCCACGTGTAAGGAAACCGTGGTCACTAAACGTCCATCCCCAATCCAGCCTGAGCCAGTACGGCTACGGATGGTTCGAGGAGCTGCTCAAGCAGAACCCGCGTTGGGTGCGCGGCACCGCCACCCCTGGCACTCTCGTCGGCAACTCCAACGGTATGCCTTCCGCATTCGCCTCTCCTCTCCCTGCAACCCCACAACAGCAACTAACACTCCATTCTTTTCTTCCTCGCAGGCACGTACACCGCCACCTTCACCGGCAGCCGCGGCTACCCGGGCAGCGCGCCGTACAACGTGTCGTACCCGACCGAAGGCACGTTCGTGTCGTGGCCGCAGACGGGCGCGATCCTGCGCGACGCGCCGCACCCGGAGTCGGCCAAGCTGCTGCACTCGTTCCTCGCGAGCGCCGAGCACCAGGCGTCGCGTGGCGGCTGGAGCGTGCGCCGCGACGTCGACAACCCCAACGGCTTCCCGGCCATCGTCGACATGAACGGCACCGACCCGACCAAGTTCTCCAAGTGGATGGCCGACCGCGCCGCCGTCGAGCGTCTGAGGTTCTTCTTCGAGGACAGGATCGGCACGCCCCAGGGCATCAGTCCCCTGGAGGATGACATTTGAGCGGGGACTACTGCCGATTGGCGGCCGAGAGAGGGCCGTTTTGCTGTTGGGTGTGGCTGGGGTGAATGGAAAGCCGAGGTAGGGCCACGCAGTTGCTCATGTTTAGTAAACCTCTTTGTCGCTCGCTATGAGAAGAACATCCAATAAGCCCGTACATATAACACTATTGTACATATTACGTAACGTATGCGACAAGCGAGTGACATAGCCCAGTGAAGACTATTCTACTAGCTTAGAAGAGTTATCGTTGTATCTTTACTCGGACTTCATGATACGAACAGAGCTGGTTGCGATGCCATCGGCGTCGACCGAGGAAGGCACCGGTGGAGAAGGACGCCTCCCAGATGCGCCAGATCGCGTTTACGCCAGATCGACCGCACCGATTATCGAGCCCTTCATCGCCGAAGACTGTCATATGTAGTACTGTCGCGACCGCCCAGACCGAGAAAACTGAATTAAGAAGCTATACTTAAATCGAGTTCAGTTAAGTTGAATTTGTTCGCCCTAGCCCATATATACAAGCTATAGACGAGTACCAGTGCTACGTGCGTTCCACTTTCTGTCCAAATGCTATTTCTCTTTCAAAACTCAATCCAGACTCTACTGCGGCAAAGGCGGCTGTATAACATTGACCCGCTGCCCCTTTATCAAAACGTCCCGCATCGTCTCCGCACTCTTCACCCTCACATCCTCCACACTCTCCGGACAATTCCAAGCCGCATGCGGCGTGATAACCAGCCTCCCCACCAACCACTCCTCACTCCTCCGATACGCCTTCAACAACGGATGCACCTTGCTCTCATCCTCCGGAATCGGCTCCTCGGGCAAGACATCCAGCCCCACCCCAGCCAACCGCCCATCTCTAAGGTACTTCTCAACCGCATCCAAATCCACAATCTCCCCGCGCGCCGTATTCACCAGCACCGCCCCCCGCGGCATCAACCCAAGCAACTCGCTCCCCACCATCCCCCTCGTCTGCGGCGTGAGCGGACAGTGCAAGCTCACCGTCGAGCTCTGCTGAAACACCTCCCTCACATCCCTCGTCCGCCGCACCCCCAGACTCTGCTCCACCCCGCTCGCCACCCCCGGATCGAAAAACACCACGTCCCACCCAAACGCCTTCGCCCGCAGCGCCGTCGCCATGCCTATCGCGCCCAGGCCGACGACGCCGAACGTCGCGCCGCGCAGCCGGGCGATGAGCGGCGAGGGGACGGCTGTGAAGGGCGCGGGGGGAGACATGCGCTGCAGGTCGTGGTGCAGCGCGATGCCGCGCCGCAGCGTGAGGGCGAGGGCCAGCGCGTGGTCGGCGATGTCGGTCGTGCCGTAGTCGGGGACGTTGCAGAGGGTTACGTTGCGCGCGGCGAGGGCGGCGCGGTCGACGCCGTCGTAGCCGACGCCCATGCGGACGAGGCTGGGTGTGGTGGTGGTTAGTTGATGGATGTAGGTGGGGGGTTTCGGAAAGGGAAACGGGAGGAGGAGGAGGGGGGGTGGGGGTGACCACTCACACTTTCAGCCGTGGGAAGAGTTTCAGGTCTTCCGCTGTGAAGGTCAGCATCAGCAGTGTGATGCCGTCGACTTGGTCACGGAGGGACTTGTCGATGTCGGACCAGGGCTTGGAAACCGTGGTACCAGCTGGACGGAGGTTGACTTGGGAGTAGTTGACTTTGTACTCGGGAGAGTCCTTGGACGGCCGAAAGATCTCATGCTCAACGCGGTCGTCCTGGGCGGAAAATATTAGCAATGGAACCAGAGTTTGATCAAGGAGGTATTATACCTCGTAAAGTCCATCGGCGTGGATGATTGTGTATGTTGGAATCATCTTGGAACCCATATTGCCTTTGTTTTCAACACCCAAGGGACCCAAAAGAGAGTGTCTGAGGATGACGAACCCCAAAGCCTACAGCCGCTCCTTAAACAGACTCTAGCAGATCTATATATGCTTTGATCTTTGCGTTGGAGTTCCCTTAGAACAGAGAGCCGTCTTATGTTTCGCGGTTGTTGGCGCTGCGGAATCTTCGATCCCGCGTAAATCGGCACCTGATAGACGATCAAGGCTGGGTATTGGACGATCGAGATGAGTACAAACAATGATTCCCGCTAATAGATGCTTGATCGTGATGTGTTCACTGAGGAAAGAGTAAAAAGGCTGCTTATGGGATCAGGTAGTCTTGGTTGTTGAATTAAAGTTTCGGACTTGGCTGTAGATCTGCGGATCTTCAGGCAGTTCTGCTTGAGAAACAGCCTTCGAGTCCAAGATTCACCCCCCAAAGGCACTTATATACATGACGACATGGTCCGTGCGTGTAGCCCATGATGTGGGCTGATATATGACTTAAGGTTCCACATAAGGCCCAATTTCTCCACCACACTACTGATTCAATGACCGCAAAACCGCCGCTGCGCGAATTGACCGAGATAAAAGCGTATGGTATGCGTGGGGCAAGTCACCCGTCTATCTTGAAAATACATTGCACAAACGACATAACAACGCCAGGATAATCAGAATTTAAATGCGGATGAGACTGCTCAAACAAATACGTGTCTCTGTTAAGCTTCTTTCAATGGCTGCATATCTATGGCCGCCCTGAAGTGGCTTCAATGTGGTCTTTGGTGTGAAGCAAAATATTTGTGGCATTCAATGACTTCTTCTTTTCCAATATCATGAGCTGACAATCACTGGAGAGATCGGCTATACACTAAGGCTGATGGAAAAGCAGGAGTCGATTCGGATGCATGCTCAACGCCATGTTAAAACCTCATTACGATCTAGCGTAAACTGTTCGTCTATCTCGAGAGGCAATACTATCGCCAGCAATTAACCACCGAGGTCAATCTTCAAGTGTTTTGAAAATCAAAATAACCTCTTGTATCTTGACTGCGCCCCAGCGTTTGATGAAGAGGACAACTTTCTCTCAATGGCAGTCGATGCTACGCATCTCAATTGTAGGAATTCGTAATTGAAACATGATGCATCCATTCATGATGACTTCATTCGAATTATGGCTGCCATTGTTGAGGCTTCATGTATGTTGACACGGCAACCTGGTTCAACCGCCTGAAGAGCCGCAGTGATGATATTGCCAGGATCTCGGATCACGTCATTCTCTTCTAAGGTGATGTGACTACTAGACAAATGAATTCCGACGCGCACATATAAAAAGGCGTCAGCCAGGACCGTGAATCCCTGTGGCCGATATCATTTCCGGGCTACAAAGTACTACCATGAAACCCCTATCCGATGAGCAACTTACAGCCTTGGCGGGGCAATATTTTGCTCCGGTAGGTTTATACCAACACACCAAAAGCCTTCCCTTCCTTGGGACCTTGGAGTGCAACACTACGTCACTAATCGCCGGCCAATGGACCGAGCTCATTGTCGAGTACACTGTGGGCGCCAGTGGTTTAGCGGATGGGGCTTGGATCAAAGGTACATTCAAGTTTTACTCCGACTGGGCTCTATTCCAAACGACGGATCCAGAGAAGGACAACTATGTGTCGGCGGAGTACATTGCCGGCCCACTTCATCCCGGCCAGACGCCTGCAACGGTTCAATCTCTTGCCGTCCGATTTGACCAAAAGGGCCACGAGCGGCCTTTCCAGAAGGCCATTTTGATTGACATCGTCGACGGTTTTCTGAATCCCGGGGACAAAATCATTGTCCGTATCGGTGATCGTCGGTGGGGCGCTCGTGGAACTCGCGTTCAAACCTTCGTTGAGGACAATTTCCTGATGAGGTGGTACATTGACCCTGTGGGAACCTCCAGATTCGCGCCCATCAAACCGGATATCGCCATACCGATCAAACCAGGACCAATCGCCAAAGTCAAAGCAATTTCTCCCCGCTTGGTTGGAGTTAACGTGCCGTTTCCTATTCACGTCCACACAGAGGATGCATGGGGAAATGCCACTTCTGATTTGGATGGATTGAAGGCGTGGGTTACCCTCACACAAGAGGGGTCATCCGATGCAATCTTTGACAAACAGATCGCCCTCCCAGATCAGGGTTGGACTGTCGCCAGTGCAAAGACATCTCTATCAGCAACCGGAGACTACACCATATCCGTGTCCATCCTGGACCACCACGGCACCGCCATCGCCACTATCACGGAGCCCATAACCGCAGACTCCTCCATCTTCATTCCCCGCCCCCTCTTCGCCGACCTCCACGTCCACTCCGACGACACCGTCGGCACCAACTCCACCACCTACAACTTCAGCTACGCGCGGCACATCGCCGGCCTGGACGTCGTCGGCTACACCGCCAACGACTTCCACATCACCGCCGCGCGCTGGGCACAGACGCTCGACACCATCAAGCGCGTCAACGAGCCCGGCCAGTTCGTCGTCTTCCCCGGCACCGAATGGTGCGGCAACACGGCGGCCGGCGGCGACCACAACGTCGTGTTCCTCTCTGACCCCACGAAGACGGATACATCGCCCCCGGAGTTCCCATTCGACCGCAACGGCAACGTCGCGCGGAGCTTCGAGTGGAACGAGCATGGCCCCGCGCAGCTGGAGCCCGGTGCCTGGCCGCTCGACGAAGTGTACGCGACGTACGCGCACGACCCGGAACGCCACTTGCTGATCCCGCATGTTGGCGGGCGGAGGGCGAATCTGGCGTGGCACCACCCCGGCCTGGAACGCCTGCTCGAGATCGGCAGCGCGTGGGGCCATTTCGAGTGGCTGCTGCGCGATGCGGTGGGGCGTGGCTGGAAGATGGGCGTCTGTGCGAATTCGGACGAGCATCGGGGCCGGTGTGGCGGAGGAGTCCCGGGGACGGCCGTGTTTGGGACGAAGGGCGGGTTGACGGGGGTGCTGGCGGAGGGGTTGGAGTGGCGGGCGGTGGGGAGGGCGTTGAGGGCGAGGAGGACGTTTGCGACGACGGGGGAGAGGTTGGTGGGGTTGGTGAGCGCGAGGGATGGGAGGGTGGTGCAGGGGGATGATGTTGAGGTGGGTGTGGGAGAGGAGGTGAGGATGAGGTATCGGTTTTTTGGGGAGAGTGGGTTTGAGTCTGTCGAGGCTTGGGATGCGACCGGGAAGATCTTCCATCGCGATCTTCAGCAAGAGGCAGAGCGGAATGCGCCAAAATCGATTCCACGAAAAATCCGGGTCAAGTGGTCTGGAGCTCGGCTCTATGACAGGTACCGCGAAGCAGTCTGGAAAGGCTCGATTCTCGTCACCGGCGCCGCCATCTCACACGTTCAGCCGTTTGGCGGGGTGCTGGACAGCCCAGAGGACGTGATTGAACAGGTTTCCGAAAGCCAAGTTATTTTCAACACGCGGACAAGTGGGGACTTCGATGGTGTTGACATTTTCTTTACCGGGGAATCCGAGCTGCCTGGATCCATCAGCGTTACTGGTAAATTGGGTGGATATGTCAAGGTCGGTAACATCCTCGACGGCAATCCTCACAAGCCTCAGCCAGGATTCAGCTTAGATGCTACGTCGCAAGAGCTGGTGCAGGTTGGCGGGAAGCAGATTGACATCCAGGGTGGAGCTGAGCTTTCTGTATCTGCTGAAGCCCTCCTGGATGTGACGCTTCCCAAAAGAGTTGAGGGCGATTTCACTATTCCGGCCAACACGCATTCCGTTGGAGAGGAACAGGCAGTGTATTTCGTGGGAAGGGAGTGTAGCGGTGGTAAGGTGATAACAAGCCCTATTTTCATTCAGTATGTAGCTTAACCCAGGAGCCTGAACCCATAGTTGGCCAGAAAACAGGAACGGCCATGCCATCTCCGAGATGCTGAGCGCCCGCTGCCAGAAAGCCGTTCCTTCCCCTCACCCAACCATACACATCTTATAGCTGGGCTTTATGGCGCCACTCACCTTGAGAAACGCAACCCTCTTTTATCTGATCCCAATCTAGCCGATTGTGGTGCGTACATGGAGTCTCTTCCGTCTTTGTGCATCTCATGTCAAGATATGCAGACGCAAACCCCATGTCAGAGACCGAACATGTCCACGCAGCCCATTGTCTCATCTCCACCTTTTCCCCTAGAAGCTATTCCCCACTCAAAAGTGTATGCGGCGATGGATGCAATGTAGTAGCAGAGCGAAATCGTTCGGTGCGGACGTGACCCAACTTGCGCTGCACAGTGTTGGTGTATCGTAAGGCTGTGGGGGCGGAAGGCATCGCATATGGCACACTACGTTGAAATTTCGATGAGCGCGGATCGATGACCATGTCTGCTAGATAAACAAAGCTGGTCAAGTACCTACTGACTCGCGTTGGAAGATCTCCCCACGCGGCCCACACTCAGCGGGTTCATGAGGTCATTCGGCGGGCCGAGCCGTGAATAAGTGCATGCGGGTATTCGGATGCTGCTAGCGGCAGAAACTGCCCTCACGCAGCGTTTCGCGGCGGTCGCAGTACCGGGCGGTCTCGGAAGTTCGGACGGTGAAAACGGCGAAACCCATTGTGTAGCACATGAAGCCCGTTGAATCGGTTTATGGCAGATGTGAGCGGTAGGCGCAGCGTGAGGATCGCGTACGGAGTAGTGAGAAGGTCGTCGGAGTCGCTTGCACAGTGAGCGGACGGTTGAACCGAAAGCTTGCCGGCGCAGTCAGCAAAGGTCTAGTTGGCAGCAACTCGCCGGCACCGCGCGTACGCGGACGCCTGCCGCCGTCAGGACCAGCTTGCGTCCTAATCTCAGAAACGAGGAAAGAGGACTTGTCGCATGCTTCCGGCCACATGGGCTTGCCAGGTCTGAGCGGCACGGATCGACACGTTAGCAGTTGGGCGCGTAGATGGCTGAGTCAGTAGCGAGAAGCCTGGGCAATAGCGGCTAGTTGTGGCAAAATTGCTGGTCTGAAACGTGGCGCTGTGGCAAGTGTGGAATGTAGCTGTTTCTCAAAGGGCGCAGCAGGCAGCAGGCGCTGTTTTGTGCGACGTGAAGGAGGGTGCGGCATGAAGAAAATGGCAGGCTGCATTTTGGAAGGATGAGGGGAGGGGGGGGGGGTGAGCTGTCTTTAGCGGCAGGCGTCGCACGCGCGGCGCCCAGGGACGTACACGCGCTGATTGGCGTATGCCTGTCGGCGCAACAAAATTAGTCGCCATCGGCTGGATGGACTACGGGTAGAGCTACACAACGACAGACCCGCGCCTCTCCACGGCAGCGCCGGGAAGATTAACTAGCCCGACAGTGCCTCCAAAGATCGCGTTATAGACGCGTCCTATGTAACTCCGCGATACACACAGGCCTATCAAAGCTTCCCCTGCGACAAATCGAGGAATATAGCTGAAGATACCTTGTGTTGCAGAGACTGCTTTATTCTACAAAACGATTTTAATTTTATGTAGAAAGCTCATCCCTATGCTGCATTGTAACACTTGAAAATTCTGTGCATATACCCGACCACGTAGGATTCGAGGTTTTCTAGAGAAAGAAGGTGTCACGGTGATTCGCGGTCAGACTGTGGACGCGTCAACAAACACGTTTTTTGGAAGCGCTGTACCTGGTATTAGGGGGGGCTGCCGGACTCGGAGACTCCTCGTTCGTGACCGCCAAGCTGCGCTTCAACTTGCAAATCGTGACAGAAGGGCGTTCTTGCAGCTGCGGGCGATGATGCTAGGGCCGTGCTCCCGCTGTAATTCGTTGGCTATTGGCTGTCGTTCCGGGCGGCTACGATTGTGTTGAACGCTTTTCGTTGGCCGGCCTTCCTTTGGTGACCCTTCGGCGAGGAAGCGCAGGTCCAGACGCAAGAAGCGCTTCACGCGCTTCACGGCGCTGAAGTGCGGTGCGTAGGCGGTGCGTTGATTGTGTCTGCAGCACGCGATTCACGAGTATCATGCCTCATCAACCGGCAACCGATAATGCCTGCGCGCCGCCTCGCTGGGGCCCCCGCAATAGCGCCTGCCCGCGAGCCTCGACCGAAGAGCCGACTAGGATGACGCTGCTTGACCGGGCAGGGCTTGGCCCGTGCTGCTCGACAACCACAGGTGACGTACAAACTAGCGGCGTCGACGTCGTCGATATGGGTTTATGTACACGCCGCGGCCGCCTCGTTCCGTCGACACATTCTTTGAAATAAACCATCTTGAGCAGTGCAGCTGTATTGCGCCCTTCATTTTCGTTCCGTTCAGCATCAGACGCTGATCCTACCCTGGCCGCCGCTGGTCCCAGTCTAGCCCTTCCGCCCCGGTGCTGCTCTACGTGACTTGCTCAGCACCCCGCCACACGAACAAAAGCTACGGAGTAGGTCCATGATTTACTAGTTTTGTCAATTTTAGCTGATTTGGTACTTGCAGCGTCCCACTCTGCCGCCACTTACTTCATCCTGTCGCCTTTCTGCAATATGCGTAGGTTCCTTCAACATTTCGCATCTGGGCCGCCACAATTGACATGAACCCCATAGATTCCAACTATAAAGTTCTGCACACGGTATGGAAAGTCAAAGAGGCTTCTACCCGGTGGAACCCCTGGACCCGAAAGATCCCATGCGCCAGCCACTCGCTGCAAAATGAAGAGCGCCCGCCGGCATCGCATTCGCCCTCCCTTGTGCCAGGGCCATCCACTGTCACAACGGCGCCTTCAGACAGACCGCTGTCTCTCGCTCCATTGTTACCCTTCACCTCCCACCAAGCGTTGCATTGTATTTTCCCCTCGACGGGCGACCGCGGTCCGCATGAGCCGTACGATGATCTGATTGAGCCAGCTAATACGGTGGCGAGCGTCCCATCTGGCCTACGGCAAGATGGAATCCCATACACCTCACCTGATGGCTTGCGTTCGGATGAAGACAGTTTTTCCCAGCAGGAACCAACACCCGAATACTCCACTGTCGCATCCCGGGAAGATACTGTCGATGACCTAAATCGTGATGTTGATATCATCATCGAGTGCGGAAACCATGAACGCACTTACCGCTACAAGATGCTGATAGACTCGGGTAATCCCCACGCCAACCTCATCAGCAGAAGGGTAGTGGATGACCTTCGCCTTCCCCGCGCGCGGAGTAAGCCCTCTTTTACGAGGCGAGTGCTGAGTAAGCTGGCGCCTTGGACAAATGCGGGGAGAGCTGCGAGGGCGGAAGCCCGGGGCCAGATCCGAAACATCGATGGCACTCTGATTGACGGGCAAGATGGCACCGTCACGATCTCTTGGTTCGGAAAGAATCGGGATGATCCCAGTGATTCAATCCTCTGGTTCCAGCCCAGACGCTACGAAACGACACACATCGTCGTGGACGCCAACTACTATGCCGCTGACATTATCCTGAGCTGGAAGGAAGTCGTGTCCCTTAAGCTCAGACAGCGGTTCACCGGCGCAATTTATCGGCCCCCAACCCCCAAGTCTGATCCAGGTTGGTAGGCCCTCCGCTGATTATATAGAACATGGAGACAGCGGACTGACCACCACCGTAGATGATGAGAAGTACCGGGACTACGAGAAGCGCAGAGCGGAGAGCGCTGCGACTCGAAAAGCAGCCAGAGCTCAAAGGCCAGCACAAAGTCAGTCATCTAGCGCCGACAGCGCAAAACAAACTGGAAAATAGTGGCCATCTCCGCTCATGAAAGCCTCACACAACGAGTTACTTTCTTTTGTTAATATCGATGCATACTTCTAATTTAGCGGCGCTGGTAAGTAGAGGCTGATAAGTAGTCCCTACCCATCACCCACCTACTCCCTGTCCTCCATTTTTCCTAATCACGGACTCGAAACAATAATACTCAACGGCATCACGGTACAATGAACTAGAATAGGGATGGTAAGTATGGCTCACGATTGTAAAGAAGGATATAGGCGTTGTAATACAGAAGGTAGATTCAATATATCACTGTTGGGCGTTTTCATTCCGAAGCTCTCTTGGACACTGTCTTATATCTTTTGACACGTGGTTCCGAAATTGTGTAACTACTAGCATTATTTGTACATTTCTACAAACTTTCTGTCGCTGACGTTTTTATCGTGAGTAGAATGCTTGCCGAGCTCGACGTAACAATCTAAGATTGAACATTATTGATAATTCAAAAGTCTTTATACCCAACCCAAGGGAACAAGGCTTTAACTACTTTGCCGTCTGCCAGGTGTCGAGCTCATGTAGCTAGCGGACTGCTCTTCGCCACCGAAGCGAGCGCCGGCATCAGCAGGGCCAGCACACTCTTCCATGGCCCACGCTACGTTTTCCCCGTCCGTACAAGGGACCATCAGAGAAGCACTCTCAGGCTGGATTCCGCGCTGCCCTTTTCGGAAAAAGGCGTGCCCTTCATCATCTCACTACAGATGTCATACAGCTGGGATTGATGCGCTCATCGGTGCCTTAGAGCGTCACTCACTCTCGTAAGGTCGCGAAGCCATCGACTACGGTATGCATACAGAGCCCTCGATCACACCAAGGTGACCGTGTAAAAGAACCATGTCCATTGCAGGATGTCTTGACCTGATCCTGTTCCCATCCAGCTTTCCATCTGACTCAAATTGTACCCAGCGATAGATAGCCGTTACTAAGAGGGCAAGGCTGTTCGGCGAGGGTGCGGTCGGACGTCGCAAGGAGGGAGGTGGAAGGGTTCAAGTCTTTCATTACACGTACGTGTTAGCGAAAGCGGGGAATTTTATGTGTAGTTCATGTACATGCCTCGTAGATGAGATGGAATGGGGTGCTGACTCGGGTCGGAACATGATCATCTCCACACGGTCCGTACTCGGCGAAAGTCTACTGCGGCTCATGATGTCATTCGGCGGGTACGGACCGTGTGGAGATGATCATGTTCCGAC